>VSMD01005502.1:0-188496 GCA_008750895.1 Mirza zaza
AGGAGTTCGAGACCAGCCTGAGCAAGAGCGAGACCCCATCTCTACTATAAAAAGAAAGAAATTAATTGGCCAACTAATATATATAGAAAAAATTCGCCGGGCATGGTGGCACATGCCTGTAGTCCCAGCTACTTGGGAGGCTGAGGCAGCAGGATTGCTTGAGCCCAGGAGTTTGAGGTTGCTGTGAGCTAGGCTGACGCCATGGCACTCACTCTAGCCTGGGCAATAAAGTGAGACTCTGTCTCAAAAAAAAAAAAAAAAAAAAAAAAAGAACATGCTGTGCTGTATCATGATAACATTCCTTCCTCCATCAGCCCAGAAAAGAGTAAAATAGGAACCAAAGTACCTTTTGGGGAGAGGTTCAATCCTATCTCTTAGCACTTAGCCTTGGAACTTTCATTAGTAGGTAGGACAGTGAGAGATGCTCTTCAACCTCTTCACCCACAGCTTGGACAAGAGCATTGGCAACCAGCATGGGAGAATCTTCTCATAAAGCTGAATCATCTAGCAGGGCTGTATCTTTCCTCATCCATAACAGACATCCTTGTGTGTTAGCATTCTCTCATTATTGCTAAAATTGTCAAGAAATGGGAAAGTTCTGAAATTTTACTGTACTTATAAGTTAGCAAGTTAGCCAGTTCCAGTTTCATTGATGCTGATAAGAGACATTAAACTCTTGGCCAGAGTTAAAGGGTTTTGTATCTCATGGCACAGCAAGCAAAATGTGTTCTGCATATTTCTGTCAGTTTCACATGTACCCAAATCCATGAAGGTGACACAAATGGCTTAGGTAGATATCAGTACATACAATGGTTTATGTTATAGGACAGTGCATCTAAGCTTCAGTAGCCCTGAGTTTTTGGAAACCCAGATCTTTTATAATGCGAAGTAAGTATGCTTTCTCTTTCTTGGCTCTAAGGGAAACACTCTTAACTTCCAAGATTGTTTGCTATAGAAACATCGCTGAAAATATAGGGTGGGGCAAAGGGCATAGATAGAACCAAGACCTTTTTTGAAATTTCCTGACATTTCTATTACATAAATATATTATGTAATTAATAAACAAAATTGAAAGTTCATATGTAATTAATAGTAATAGTTTAAAATAATTACTGATAATAGTATTTAGATTTTTCCTATATAAATTTTTAAGATGCTCCCTAAACAGATATTCAAACAGATATTCATATTCAAATATGAAACTGATATTCAAAGAAAAAGATATTTACTTTATTGCTTCTGTTATATCTTGACACATTATGCAAGCACCCACTGTGCTCTAGAGACACTGTGATGAGAATACACTTGCATAATTAAGAAGGTTTAAAGACAAGCTACTTATGCATTTTTTAGCTTAATTTATATACATTTATGCTTTATGGAGTAAACTGTATGTATTTTCATGAATTAATGCAGGTTTAATAATCATGTTAGTGTTTTGGCTGTCTATAAATGTTTTTAAAAAATTTCTGTCTGATACTGTGATAGAGAGATGATAGAGAGAGACTCATCCTCATTGGCCCTAACTCACAATTGAAGCAATATTTTAGTGTACAGAATGGAACAACTAAAGAAAAAACAGATTTTTCAGAACACTTCATTAGTCAAGTTTAGTCCTGCCTGGACTTGTTGCTGGTTATATTATATTTTTCTTACCACTCTTATTTATGATGAAATGAAAATATTACCTCAGGTACAGAAAAAGAAATTAATATAGAAAGGAAAAACTCTTATTGTTAGAATATGAAATATTTACCATGGCACCTGTAAGTTATGTGGATTCCTGTTGCCAATAGGATCTATACATTTACTTTAGCTCATACATGTAAGAATGATGAAAGTTTTATGTATCATAGTATAATTGAATAATTTGTCTTTTTGTCTTTACTGGTATCTTACAGACAAAAGAGGACTCTTCCAAATGCCTTAAGGATTCTTTGACAGATGCTGGGAAAATGTTTTGATTGGATGATCTCATAAATAATCATATCCATGGCAATGTCACTATTAATACTGAGCTTAACAGTCAGGTATATTTGTGGTAAATCTAACATAGGCTGTAGGACTGAAAATCAAATATAGGAAATATTACATATATGTGTTAAATTAGCAGCAATATCTTTTTTGTTTGTAACATAAAAGTTGATGGTAGATGTGTGTGAAATGAACTACAATTTGCCAAAGTTAATTTAAGAGACAGTAAAAACAAGTTACCATTGAAGTGGCAATTAATTTTCTATATTCTTCCACCATTGTTATAACTAATTTTTTTGAAGATAAAATAGAATGATTTGTAGAAAAATGTTTTTCTATCAAAAATAGCAATTTGTTTTACATATATTGATTAGGTTTTGTATCTACAATTGTAAAATGTATTGTACTTATGAAAAAAACTTTTTAAAATTGTGTATATTGAGGTGTACAACATAATGTTTTGCTATACATGTATGCATAATGAAATGATTAGTAGAGTCAAGTAAACTATCTTATTACCTTTCATAATTACCTATGTGTGTAGTAAGAGCTCCTAAAATCTACTATATTAGAAAATTTTTACTATATATTATTAACTATAGTCCTTAGGCTGTGCATTAGATCTCTAGACTTTTTCATCCTACTAATAACTAAAACTTTATACCATTTGATGTACTTCTACCAATTTTCTACCCCTCCCTGTCTCTGTTAACCACCATTCCCAATTTTTTAATCCATTTTTCTGTCAATAAATGCTTAAGTTGTTTTCATATCTTAGCTATTGTTTTTGCTTATTTTGAGGTTTTTAAAAGAGATACAAGTTTCTTATTTGGTAATGTTTAAAATTTAAATTTTTTCTTAACTGACAAATAAAAATCATATATATTTATCATGTCCAACATTATGTTTCAAAATACATATACATTTTAGAATGGCTAAATTGAGTTTATTAACATATGCATCATTTCACATGCTTATTTTTTCATGGTGAGAATACACTCTTAACAATTTTCAAGAATACAATACATTGCTGTCAACTATAGACATCATTGTGTATGATAGATATCTTGAACTTATTCTCCTGTCTAACTGAAAGTTTGTTTCATTTGTCTAACATCTCCTCAACTCCCTGCCCCCTCAGCCCCTGGTAACCACTATTCTACTGTCTGCTCCAACATTTTAGATTCCACATTTATGTGAGATCATAAAGTATTTGTCTTTCTTTGCCTAGCTTATTTCACTTGACATAATGTCCTTTGGGTTTAACTATGTTGTCACAAATGACAGAATTTTCTTCTTTTTTAAAAGCTGAATAGCATTTCATATATCACATTTTCTTTAACCATTCAGTACTTGATGGACACTTATATTGATTCCATATCTTAGTTGTTGTGAACAAGGCTGCAATGAGCATGGGAATTCAGATATCTTTTCAACATACTGATTTCCCTTGGATGTATACAATATTTCACTTGGATATAAACAGTCCATTTTGTGATGGTACAACATACTTGACACTAGATAATTTATAAAAAATTTATAAAGAACAGAGATTTATTTCTTATGGTTCTAAAGTCTGGTGGGAGGTCCAAGGCTCAGAGGCCACACCTGGCAAGGGCCTTTTTGCAGTATTATCCCATGGCAGAAGGCAGCATGTGGGTAAGGAAGCACAGATGCAATTGCGTGCACAAGAGAGAGAGAAAGAGAAAGAGGAAAAGGGGGATGAATTCATCCTTTTATCAGGAACCCACTCTCATGATCACTAATCCACTCCCACAATAATGCATTATTTTATTCATGAGGGCAGAGCAAGTTAAGTTCTCACCTCTCAATGCCATCACATTGGTGATTAAATTTCCAACCCATGAACTCTGATGGACACATTCAAACCATAAGAACTAGGTATTTATAATAAATAGAAATGTATTTGCTCATACTCATATCTTGCAAAGGCCTTATTGCTATGGTATAACATGGTAGATGGCATCACATGGGAGAAGGGCAAAGAGAGTGCAAGAGGAATGAACCCACCTCCTGATAACAAACACTATTTCAAAATAATGGTATTAGTCCCTGAGTGGAGAGTCCTCATTACCTAAATGCCCACTAAAGCTTCCACCTCTTAATACTGTTATTATACATTGGCAATTAAATGTCAACATGAGGTTTGGAGGAATAAACATTCAAATGATAGCATTCTGCTCCGCTGCTCCAAAATTCATGTCTTTCTCACATACAAATACATTAATTTTATCCCAATAGCTTCAAACATCTTATTCCAGCATCAACTCAAAAGTCAAAAGTTGTATCTAAATCAGATATGGGTGAAATCAAAGGTACTATTCATCCCGAGGAAAATTTTCTTCCATCTGTGAGACTATGAAATTAAAATAAATTACACATTTCCAAAATACAGTGTCCGGACAGGACAGACATTCCCATTTGAAAAGGGAAAAATAGGCAGGTAAAAAGGAGTAACTGGATCCAAGTTTGTCCAGAACCCAACAGATAGAAAGAAAAACATCAAATCACAAGGCTCCAGACCAATCTTCCTGGACTCCATGTCCTGTCTCCTGGACACAGCGAGTCAGGTGTTGGGACCCCAAGGCCTTGGGCATCCCTGCATATAGAGCTTTGCTGGGCTTAACCCACACAGAATCTCTCACAAGTTGGAGTCTTACACCTACAGCTTCCCCAGGCTGGGTTGCATGCTGATAGCTCTACAGTTCTGGGTCTTAGGGTGTGTAGGAGTGAGGGGGAATCTTCCCCTTTCCCCTGAAAGTTCACTGAAAGATCAACTCACAATTACGGCAGATTAATAAGAGAAAGGTTTGTTTCCCATGCACATGGGGAGAATAACAGAATATCACTCAATATTGCAATGAAGTTCAGATATTTTTATACCTCTCCTTTTGGAGATGAGGGGAGATGAGGAGTACAGGTAATTCTGTTTAGGGGCAACAAATGGTGCTAGAGAGGATAAATGGATGGGGGAAACAGATTGTCTTGTAAATGATTCACCTTGCAAACTGCATTAACCTGAGAGACAGGTATTATATTTGAATGATTTGGGCCAGGTTTGGTTGCATCCTTGATCTTTTTTCCTGTAATATATTGAGATAACAGGGGGAGGAAGGGAATTCAATTGCCCTTTGATCTATTGATTAGCCAGTCCAGTTTATGCAGATAGAAGGAAAGCCCCTCTAATATTTTTTGATAATGAATGGTCTTTAATTAAATATATTCTTTATACCAAGGAGTCATATTTTGGAGTGAAATTTCCTGAACTCCTTCAGGAGCTCTGAAGTATCTTTACTCCCATTGACCCAATAGACACAGCCTCAGCAGAGACTGTGTGTGGTGGCTTCACCCTTGTAGCAAGTCTCTCTCTGGGCCCCCAGGCTATTCCATATATCCTTTGAAATCTAGAAGAAGTTAGCCATGCCTGCACAACTCTTGCATTCTGTGTGCCTGCAGAATTAGCACCCATGAATGCCACTAATATTTATGGTTTGTACCTTCTGGAGTGGTGGGTTTAGCCACACTTGAGCCTGCTTAAACCATATCTTGCATGAATGGAAATTACTTTGCAAGTATTTGGAGAGTCCAGGCCCCAGATGACCCTTGGCATTGAATCCTGAGATCCCAAGTGCATCTTAGACCTGTTGCCATAACAGTAGTGTACCCAAGGCCTTAGTGCTCTGAGCCTATGATGGTAGGGACAGCATGAAAGATCTCCAAAATGCCTTCAGGGTCTTTCTTCCACTGTCTTAATGAATGAACCTATGATGGTAGGGACAGCACGAAAGATCTCCAAAATGACTTCAAGGTCTTTCTTCCACTGTCTTAATGAATGGCAGCTAGCTTCATTCTATCTATGCTAATTTCCTTATCAAATGGTCTCTTTGCCATTGTCTCCAGAACATGATTTTTTTTTTATTGTTTACATGGCTGGGGATGTTCCAAATTTTTATGTTCTGCTTCTTTAGTTATAAATTCCATGTTTAAATCATTTTTTCTCTCTTGAAATCTATGATATGCAATTCAGAGACACCACACAGCTCCTTCAATGCTTTGCTGCTTAGAAATATCCTATATTTTTAGCCAGATATCCTAGTTTGTTACTCTTAAATTCTACTTTCCATCAAGTCCTTGGACATGGACACAATTCATACAAGTTCTTGGCCACTTGTAACAAGGGTGGCCTTTATTCTAGTTCCCTATACTTTGTTTCTCATTTCTATCCGAGACTTCATCAGAATTGCCTTTGCTGTCCATATTTCTACCAACAGCTGGATCACACTTAAATAAGCTCAAAGAAGTTTAAGACTTTTCCTACAACTCTTCTCTTCTGGGTCCTCAGCAGAATCACAGAACAATTAATGTTCTGTTCATGGCAGTATTTTTCCAGTGTTAACTTCAAAACTGTTCAAACCTCCGCCCTGTTAGGCTTAAAGAGTTCACCGTCCTCAAACTTTCATCCAAACATCCTATAAAACCCACCGCTCTCCCCTTCCTAGAGGTGTGTTAGGCACATAGACTTTGCCAGACCTCTAGGGAGATAAAGGAATGAAATGGAAAAGGGGAAATTACTTTCCTTATCCCTCCTGATAAAGACCACCACTTATCCTTCCCAGTTGTTCCCTAGGGAATAAAGGAATGGAATACAAGAGGAGAACTTACTTTCCTTATTCTTCCCAGTTGTTTGAAAAGAATTTATTACAGTGCTGATTGTTCTAGTCCAGTTGCTCACCCTCCCTGGAAACACCCTCTATAAAAATCCAAGGCTCTCCCCTCCCTCATTGTGAATGCTTTTTATGGCCTCCACCCATCTGCTCAAAATAAACAGCATCTTGATACAAATTGCTACAAACATATATAATCTACTAAAACTGACTCATGAAGAAATAGAAAATCTGACAGAACAGCAATGAGTAGGGATAATTAATCAGTAATCAAAAACTTCCCAACAAAGTGAAGCCCAGAACAGGATCACTTCATGGGTAAGTTGTTTCAAGCATTAAAATAAAAATTAACATCATAATATGCTGAAATAAAAAATTAAATTAAAAAATAATAAATAAGTGAAAAAATAAAATAAAATCAATGCCAATTTCCTCAATTTTTTCCAAAATTTGAAGAGAAGGGAGCACTTCTGAACTAATTATACAAGACCAGAATTATTCTTATACCAAAGCCAGGTAAAGAGGCTACAAGAAAAGAAAATATAAGGCAATATCCATGATGGACATGGATGAAAAAATCCTTAATAAAATATTAGCAAACCAAGTTAAACAGCACATTATAAGGATCACACAACATGATCAAGTGAAATTTATCCCTAGGATGCAAGGATGGTTCAACATGAGCAAAGGAATAAATATGATATGCCACATTAACAGAATGAAGAATAGAAATCATGTTATTATATCAATAGTTGAAGAAAAGGATTTGAAAAAATTCAACATTCTTAAGGAATGCACCTCTACATAACACAGGCCATATATGGCAAGTCCACAGCTAACAGTATACTCAATGGTGAATTTCTGAAACCTTTTCTCTAAAATTAGCAACAAGACAGAAGTGTCCACTCTCACAACTTTTATTCAACATAGTAGTGAAGTTATAGCAATTAGTTAATAAAAAGAAATAAAATGTATTCAAATCAGAAAATAAGTAAAATTGTCTCTGTTTGCAAAAACCATGATCTTATATATAGAAAACCCTAAAGACACTACCCAAAACTTGCTAGAACTAATGAAAGAATTCAACAAAGTTTCAGAACACAAAATTAACATATGAAAATAAGTTGCATTTTTATGCACTAGCAGTGAACTACCTGAAAAAGAAATTAAAAAAACAATCCCACTTATAATCACATTAAAAAGAATAAAATAGGAATAAATTAACTAAGAAGGTTAAATATCTGTACATGGAAAACTATGGAAAGAAATTGAAGAAGACCCAAATAAATAAAAAGATCCTACGTACATGGATTAGAAGAACAGATATTATTCAAATATCCTACTATCCAAAGCAATCTACAGAGTCAATGTAATGTCTATCAAAATTCTAATAACATTATTTACAGAAATTGAAAAACAATTCTGAAATTCATATGGAGCCACAAGAGCCCCATACTTACCAAAGCAATTTTGAGAAAAAAAGAAAGAAAGCTGGAGGCACCACTGTAATTTCAAACAATATCACAAAGCTATAGTAATCAAAGCAGCATGTTACTGGCAGAAAGATAGACACATGTACTAATGGAATGGAATAGAAAGCCCCCGAAATAATACCATGCATAAATATGGTCAACTAATCTTTGAGGAAAAGGACCGTTTCTTCAATAAATAATGTTGGGGACTTTTTGATAAAGGCCATTCTTACTGGAGATAAGTGATATCTCACTGCAGTTTTGATTTGCATTTCCATGATGATTAGAGATGTTGAGCATTTTTTCATATGTTTATTGGCCTTTATTCTGTCTTCTTTTGAAAAATTTCTGTTCATGTCCTTTGCCCAGATTAATAAAATGTGGTATATGTATACCGGAGTACTATTCAGCTTTAAGAAACAATGGTGATATAGCACCTCTTGTATTTTCCTGGACAGAGCTGGGACCCATTCTACTAAATGAAGTATCTCAAGAATGGAAAAACAAGCACCATGTGTACTCACCAGTAAATTGGTACTAACGGATCAGCACCTAATTGGACATATAGGAATAACATTTATCAGGTGATGGGTGGGTGGGAGGGGGGAGAAGGGGATGGGTATTTACAAACATAATGAGTGAGATGTGCAACGTTTGGGGAATGGTCACGCTTGAAGCTCTGATTTGAGGAGGGAGGGGGCATGAACAATATACTTAACCTTAACATTTGTACCCCCATAATATGCTGAAATAATAAAAAAATGGGAAAACAAATGATATTGGGAAAGTTGAATATTCACATGCATGGAATGTAATTGGACCCTTGTCTTATATCACAGACAAAATTAACATGAACTAGGTTAAAGATCTGAAATTATAAAACTCATAGAAGGAAACAAAGGGAAAAAGCTCATTGGCATTTTTCTTAGTAATTATTTTTGGGATATGACCCCAAAGCATAGGCAACAAAAGCAAAATAAACATGTGAGATTACATTAAATGCAAAGCATTTGCTATATGAAAGAAGCAATTAACAAAATTCAAAGGCAACCTATAAAATGAGAGGAAATCATTTGCAAGCCATTAATCTAGGGCTAATCTCCAAAATACATAAAGAACTCACACAACTCAGTAGCAAACAAACAAAACTTTGATTTTAAAAATGTGCAAAGAACCTACATAAACATTTTTGCAAAGAAGAAATACAAGGAGAATTGCTATATAAAAAGTTACTCAACATCGTTAGTCATTAGAGAAATGCAGATCTAAACCACAGCGAGTTATCACTTCACACTCATTAGGATGGTTATTAGCAATAAGACAAAAGATACCAAATGCTGAGAAAGATGTGGAGAAAAAGGGACCTTTGCACACTATTAGTGGAAATGTAAATTGGTACAGCCACCATGGAAACAGTATGGAGAGTCCTGAAAAAATTAGAAATAGAACTACTGTGTGATCCAACAACCCTACCTCTTGATATATAGCCAAAGGAAATAAAAACAATATCTTGAAGGGATATTTGCACTCCATGTTCATTGCATCATTATTCACAATAGCTATGACATGGAAACAACCAAAGTATTAATTGATGGATCAATGACTAAAGAAACTATGGTACATATATACAACAGATTATTATTCAGCCATTAATAAAAAGATGCTGCCATTTGTGACAACATGGTGGAAACTGGAAGATATTATAAGTGAAATAAGCCAGATACAGAAGGATAAATACTGTATGATACCTCTTATAGGTGGAATCTTAAAAAAATGAACTCATTGAAGTATAATTGAAGTCAGAATGATGATTTCCTAGGTCAGGGAGTTTGGAAAATAGAGAGATGTTGGTAAAAGAGTACAAAATTTAAGTTACAAGATTAGTATGTTCTGGGTATCTAATGTATAGCATGGTTGGTGATGGATATGTTAATTAATTTGATTATGGTAATCATTACACAAAATGTCATATATCAAATTTTCATGTAGTACACTTTATATATTCAATCTTTATTTGACAAATATTTTAAAATTAAAAAGCCACTGCATTCAAAAGAATAAAATAGCAAAAGTAAGATAGAGGTTTACAAAATGCTTAAACAATTATTGTAAAATATTTCCTCTTTAAGGCCACAAATAATTAGATAATTTGACTTGTGTCTATAATTTCTGCAGCATCTGAACTGGGAAGAAAGTAGAGGAAAAGAGCATTACATCTTCCCATAAACCTTTGTAAAATGAAAAAAAATGACACAGTATAAAATATTTCTAAAATTACAAACATTGTGAGTATGCTAAATGGGTAATACTATGTAGATTACATATGTGTATATAATATATATGACATATATAAAATATATATGCATATACACACATATAAATTAAATGGAATCAGAAGTTCTAGTGGTGAGTTTATGAACTGAGGATTTGGAAAGGTGATTGATAGAGAAACTTGTATTGGAACTGGTGCATCAATGTATATTATAGCAGAATACAAGCCATGCCCCTGTATGTGCACTGATATTGTGAGTACCTAAGTGCAAAGTAGGTTTACTGTGCAATACTATCGATCCCAGGGAAGAACTCTAAACCCCTCTGCACTTGGGTGGCAATCTTTATCACTTGCATGAGGTCAGTGAGACAAACACTGGCACATAAGTTATACAAAGCAGGCTTGTTACTCATAGCTAGACAACAGGGACAAAAAATGCCTAGGATTCATGGTGAGCTGGTTGCTCAAAGCTTAGGAAAACTGCCTAGAGAGGATGCAGTCTCTTTGAACTGTATCTGATGGTCACTGGAAAGGAGTCCACGTTAACTTTCATACACCAGGGGCAACAGGATTCACGGGGCTGAAGTGTTGTATATCATCCTATTGAAGGAGAGACAGAAAGAGAGACTGCCTCTGGGTTGTTCTGACCAATTCCTTTGTATCAGAGGATGTTACATTTTCAGCACATTCTATAGGTATTCTTGAGAACTACAAATGAGAAGAGGAAAAAATGTGGTCTGTCCAAGTCCACCCAGAAAACTGTCCTGCACTAAATATAATGTAAATTTTAAACTACAAATAATGTATATGAGAAATTAAAAGTGTTATTGTCCTCTATTCATTTTTCCCTGAATGTGCTTTGAATTAGAGGCAAATTTCTAATTAATTACCATCCAGTAAATAATAATTGCTTTGGTCTTTCATGTGCCATAACCTATGCATGCAGTGACGTGACGAAAGCCAGCTAGAAAATTCTTCTACAAGAGTGACTGGATATTTTATTGGTAAGGGGCAAAACACGGATTTTTTCTCAGTTTATGTACAGGATAGTCAACCAAACCCTACCCTTTTCACAAGAGTGGGAAGCAGTTTTGCTTCTTTGAAGTAGGATAGAAAAGTCCACACTAACTTATTGGAATGAAAATACATTTTCCCCGGGCCAAATAAATGCCTACTCTCTCTGGCTTTTATGACCTACAGATGTCACCCATATTTTCTTTTGAAAGGTCAATAACTAGGGAGATTGTTCTGTAGTCTGCTTGGTACTTTGCGGACCTTAATCTAGGGACCTGGTGTGGGTTATAACCATTTGGCTCACTTGAGGAGATACCCAACTACTTAATATCCTTTCATAATAGAGCAATAAACTACATAAATAATGACATTAATATCACAGAGAGTAAGTGAGCTTTACAGAAGCAAAACAAAATATTATATTGGTCTTTGTATATACTTTTCCTGGCCCTTAGCTAATTGTTTGTGACTTCATCTGAAATATGTGTTTCTGGGCTAGTGAATTTATCTGTTTGATTTTAGAGAAAGGCTAGGATATTTTTATATTTTCTGAATAATTGATATTTAAGTGATTTTGACAATGGTTATTTACTGGACTTCCTTACTTTATAACCAATCTCTGGACACTTAAATTCAAGAGTTAAAAGAAAAATAAAAATGGAACTTTATAATGTGGTAAATTAAACAGTGTATTATAATACCATAAAATAGTACATCTAATTTTATTGAACGGGGAAATAGTTTAAAAAACCATTATTACAACAATATTTGTGATCAAATTTAAAAAAACCAAAATCAATTCATCACTTTTTTTAAGGAATAATTTTTCATAACTTGTTTCTGGTTCCATTTTTCTGAGCCATCACTTGAAATAATCTGAAATACAACCTCAATGCCAAGATTTTGACCTCTAATTCTCTAATCCTATTCTTCACTAGGAAGAACCAGGATTCTTAGTAGACTGACTGGTTCGATATTTTGGACAAGAAAATTCAAGGTGAGCCTTGCCAGTAAGAAAACATTTTTGCATAAATGCTAAAGTTTGTATCAAGTGGATGAACTACAACTTTTAACTTACAGGAAAGAAAAATAGAGGCCAAAAGGGACAAATTGAACTTTAAAACAAAATAAAATTCTTGCTTTTGAGTTAGGTGTAGTTGGTCTTGGCAGAACAATGCTTCCTCTGTTAACTACTAGGGAAACCTGAATAAGCATGAAAAATTGTATTTTTGAAAACATCCAAGAGCAGTAGAAGCAGTGAGGACTAACTGAAGCTCCAGAGAAGAGAAGATTGTTCATAAGTGACCTGACAATTGCTTATTACTTTTTACTATGAGCATTTATTGGTTCTGGGCATGGGCTGCAGATATAGGAAGACCTGGCCACAGGGTCCTGCTAGGCCAACTGTTAAATCACCAAAACTTGTCTTGGTGGGATGGGTTACTAAAGTGACAAAATTAGAGACCTGTGGGCTTTGAATATATGGCTTCTCTTCAGTACCAGACATTTTCTGAATTCTAAATGAGATAGTGAAATGGCCCGCAGTCTAGTTGAGCTTACAAACAAAAGATCCACCCATCTAAAGTAAGTAAGCAGAGAACAAAAGAGTGTGGATAATATTAAAGGAAGTTGCACATTGACACTGGTCAAGTACAGCTACTTTTTTCATGTGGACACTTAAGATTTGTAAGTAATTAGAGCTAGTTAGAGCCAGAGAATTCAGGAATGGTGCCTATAAAAAAACACGGCTGAGGAACAGGAATCCAGGAAGCATTTTCATTTTCATATGGTGCTAAAGTGACAGACTGGAGTCTTCAAACAGATACCTTTTCTTTACTTCTAGGCATTTACCAAAATTTGAAGCTGTGTTGGGTAAAATATTAAAAAGCAGAGCTAAAAACCTCTAATGTGCAGAATTCAATATCCTACAATCTTGCAGTGATGAGGTGACAAAGATCTATAGGATCTCATTTAAAAGCCTCAGAAAGAAGGCAATGCCTTAGGAACCGTAGTTAGCAAGAAGTTGAAGAGTCTTACTAATATACTACCCAGCTGTAACTCATAACTAGATCTAAAGAGAAAAATTTCACAATCATAAAAAGTTTAATTCAAAAGTGAGATATCAGAATGCCTAAACCTGAATGTTATGTGAATATTATATCATCTATAAAGACTCAGGAAACTATAAAGTTATGAGATAGTCCCCAGTGGAATATTCTAGGGCCTAACATATTTGAATAGAATGAGAGTTCAGTTAGAATGAAATATTATGTATTTTTAAGGAGATGTGCCAATACCTTACAGTGTTTTGAATTTTCAGGAAGTTTTTGTTTTGGTAGCCAGAACAAAAAGAAGTAATTGGTGAATGTAATCTAAAAAAATCAATTTAAAAGATGACAGTGAGAAAACAATAATATAGCTGACCATGTCTTTTATAAAATCAAATGTAAACACAAATATATAATTGGTTTCATAAATTAAGAACTAAACATTTATAGACAACTCAGAAGAATAATGAGTTCAACAGTGAAGGGAAGAGTTAGAGTTTGAGGGGTAAAATGAGCAGGCATTTTAGCCGTGGAGCTGCGTGATATGTTCTTGCCGGGAATGCTTATTGGGGCTGCACATACGTATGAACAGAGGAGCATCATAGTGTCAGTGAGAAAGCCAGAGTTGGGAAAACTTAAAGCATGTTTGGGAACAAAATATGGGGGAGGGATTAAGGGTAGAAGCCTGAAATAGACACAAGTCTGTAATCAGGAAAAGAAATAAAGTGAGAAGCAAGAAGAGGTATTCAGGATTCTGGAGTTGAGGGAAAACAAAAGATGAAGCACATATTAATCAAACCTGATAAAGCAGTTACTTAAGGGGAAGGCACTGGTTCATAAACAAGGTGATTGGTAATTATAGCAGCCATTGTGGGGGCTATTTGAATGACTATTCATTGAGAAAAATGGAAATACTTAGATATTCAAAGGACAGTTACTGCACACAGAGTTGACATGGTAGCTGAAGACCTCAAGAGTCATGATGGCCCTCTTCTTAGAATGGGGCTTAGAATGGGGTTACATGGAGAGTGGGGACAAATGGGTCAATTCAGTGGGCAAATGTCCAGTAATAGCCAAAGTCCAGTGGGTCCAGTGGTTCTATGGACTAATTTGGCATATATTTATCAGTTTCTGAATACATAATTGGGTCTGACACACACAAACACACACACACACAAACACACACACATATATATATATACACACACTACATAGGCCATATGTAGTATGGCCTATGTCATAGAATATGTATATTTATATACAAACACATATATTATTCTTATTTTATAGAAAAATAAGACAAACAGAAGTTACATAATTTTACACAGCTAATAAATGACAGAACTGAGGTTTGAGTCAGGCTGCCAGCATAGGTGTCTGAGTAGTCAGTCAACCCTTATGACACCAGCTATTCTGAAAGTATAATAGAATATCTGCTTTTGGGTTCACCAAATTATGGAGTAAGCATTGAACTTATACCAGAAACACCCATTTCATCTCAATTCTAACATGTACTGTATAGCAAAATAAATAAATAATATCACAAAGCAAGTCATTCTGCTTTATAAAATTGCAATGATTTTTTTCATCATTCAACATAGTCTGATTCTGGCAAGTTTATTGTGCTGCTGATTTGAGTGCCAACGGCCTCTTGAAGAAAATTGGCTTTTGCAAAATAGTACGTTTTAAAGCAGTCACATTGCAAGCCCCTCCAGCAGAAGGGAGTAAAAATGCTATTACAGTTCTTTTGTAATTTCTCTTTGGATCTGTTCTTCTGGAAAAGATAAAATTGAGCCAAATAGTGTTCACTGCATTGGAGGTCACAGAAAAGAATCCCTTTTTTATGGGAAATGGTCCACAGAGACAGCACCCAATGGCATCTAATTAAATAGCTGAAAAGGTTCAGCTGAGTTTGCATGGCCATCTCTGCACTTGCCACATTGCACCCCTGATGAAGGGAAACAATTTTATGATTTTTCCAATATTATTCTCAAAAGCGAAACAAGTAATCACCAGTTTGGACCGTCCAGTCTGTTTCTCTAAGGTAAAAACATGTTTTATCTGAAGCCATGAGAGGGAGAAAAACCCTCTCCAACATTCCTACATAGCAGGGGAAGTTGTGGACATCCCTTTGCTCTCTTGATTTCTTGCTTTAAGTTGGAAAAATATTCTATTTGCTCTTTGAGTGTTACATTTCTGCAATAGATTTTTAACAATGTATATTAATTACCTCATTCATGTTCACATCATTCAATTTTATACCAATATTCTCCAACTGGTAAAGAGAAAAAGATGACGTTTCCAAAGTCATTTAGTGTTCATAGTGTTAAAATGGGCTCATTTATTTATTTAATAAATATTAATTAACTGATGATGATATGCCAAGCTTTACATTCAACATTACAGATAAAAATGTGTTATAAATAGGACCAGCCCTAAATGAACATCCAATCCAGTAGGAGAGATGGAACTGTAAACAAATATAAATATATTAAAATAATGTATACAAATATATTAATACAAATAAAGTATAAAAGTGATAAGATTATACAAGAATCAGAGACAGCACAGATGAGGGAATGATTATTTCTCTTTATACTCTTGCTAATTTTTGCAAGTTCTTCATCTTCAGACTTTTGCAGCTCCATTCATAGAAAGAAAAACACATGAAAAGAAATTTTAAGTTTAAAATTAATTTATTAGCAACCACAAAAATTTTATACAAAGTAACTGACAATATTATTGACTAAAATTGAATATGGCTTGGTTATCATGTGGTGTTTACCCTTTCAACCATTGTCACAAGGTTCAGTTTATTTTAAATTTTTAGTTATACAATCAGTATTCCAACATGCATATTATATGTAATAATTTTCCATAAATTTTTAGAGAACATACTTTTTCACAACTTCCAGTGACTTCTCAGGATTACTATCATTATTATTTTGTGAAAGGTTCTCACTCTGTTGCCTAGATTGGAGTACAGTGGATCATCATAGTTCAGTGCAACCTCCACTCTCAGGCTCGAATGATCTTCCTGCCTCAGCCTCTGGAGTAGCTGGAACTATAGGCATGCGCCATCACACCTAGCCAATTTTTCTATTTTTTTTGTAGAGACAGAGTCTCGCTATTGCCCAGGCTGGTTTTGAACTCCTGGCCCCAAGTGATCCTCCCACCTTAGCCTCCCAAAGTGCTAGGATTACACGTATGAGACACCACACCAGCCAGGTTTATTGTTTAACAATTTTCTTACCTCCTAAGAGGCTTAGAAGAATTAGAATTATTCTATAAATTACTAAATGGCCAAATACTTAAGCAGAATCTTCTGTAGATGCAATCTCTAGTTATGATGGCTATTGAGATTGGAATTACAAATTGAAAGACAACCCCATCCCTTTTCTTTGAGGGAATTGCTTCCTCCTGACTCCAGCTTTATATTTCTGGCTAATTCTCTTCCAGAAAACCCTGACTGGACTGGCCCACTCATAGTGCTCCCATTATTCTTCCTTATGGAAAGCATCCTGATTTTGATTTCAGCTCTTTGTGTCACATTATTCCATATTAATTTCTTCATTGTTCTTCTACTTAACAAAATTAATTTTGTCTTCCTCCTTGCTGGTTCTTTATTTCCCCCATTGTAATTCAAAATACAGATAGAGGGACCTTTTCTTATTCATTTCTGTATTAACTAGGCTGAGAACATGACCTGGAACTTAATAAGGTTTCATACAATATTTAGTGAATGAATGGATTGGCATAAGAATAGGAAAGTGATACAAGACATACTCAAATTCCTTCACCTAGGATTTCCCAAGTACAGTTGACAGGGAAATTCCCTTTTATTTTAGGTCCCAGAGTTATGAGAATGTAGTCTCAGAGCCACCAGTTTCCATACATCTATGGAAAGGGCTAAATAAATGAAGGTGACCCACAATAAGAAGCAGAGATTAGACAGAAAAAGATGGTGAGAGTCTGTCAGATTAAATCCCTGGTTTATACATAATGAAGCCTCTAGAGGAGTCCAGATTCCTTCAGAATTTCCTTCAACTCCGAGTTACCCTAATATGCTTTCAATAAAGAATCTTTTAGTAAAACTTATAGTTGCAAATCTAACTTCCATGCCAAATATTCCTGACTAATTAGGGCAGAAGAGTAAAACAGTTTGATTCATAGAACAACTGTAGATAGAAGTACATACTTCTCTAATCAAACTCGTAATATTTTACACTTAGTACTTTAGAAAGTAAAGAGCACTTTTACATAGAACAGATCATTTGAGATTCATAATGCTTCTGTGAAGAGTTCAATACAATAATAGCCCCATTTTCTAGATGAAAGTAGTGATGCTCAGGCAATATATATTAATATTTTAATAATAATAAGATCTATGGTTTTTTGAGTGCTTATAATGTGCCAAAACTTGCAGTGAGAACATTATTTAGATTATTTATTTAATCCTCATGAGCACTCTGGAGGTAAATTCTATGATCACATCCCTTTAGGATTTGAGGAAGCTTTGGCATAGAAGAGTAAAGTCCTTTCCTAAGCCAAACAGGTTATAGTTTGATGATCAGTGAAATTCACAAAGCTAGTCATAGAACAAGGACCTGAACTTTAAATAAATTCCAATAAATCCCTTATCTGTTATTATTATTATAAATAAGCATCAGAGTATAATCAGATGTGTTTTGTGGGTAACTTTTTGGGAAGTCATTTTATTCAACATAACTGATTTGTTTAACATAAATGATTTACCATGTCTTGTGGATTACTTCCAGATCTACATCTCTACTCCTAATTTTCTTTTTTTTGTTTATTGACATTTAAGTGTTTTTTATTTCACCTATGGTTGACTTCCTAGGAAAGAATAATACATTTCACAGTTAAAAAGCATACCCTCTTACCCAGTCAAACTGAACCATTTGGAATCATGCTGTTTTGTAGCTCTTTGTCTTTTCTCCCTGGACTGTCCTGCCTCTGTCTGTGACCAGCTCACTCTTGTAACATGGCTCAAGCATTGCCTCTTCTGGAAAGTCATGCTCCTGCTTTCTTCCTGTCCCTGATGTGGTTCCTACTTTTCTGTCCGATTTGTAGATGAAACTATTTGAAGAGCAAATTGTTCCATTAGATGGGAGTATAGAAGAGGGAAGTTTGAGATAAACTGAGAATAGTAGCCTCTAAATAAGCAAAATGAGGCCAGTTTGTAAAGAAAAATAAGTAACAGGCTAAGGAACATGTTCTTTAAGTCTAAGGGAAGAAGCTAGTGGGGACTCTGGTTGGAATTGTGCACTTGTTCATGTTTTCGACCACATGGTTCTAGAATAAATGCTGGTCATTCTTATTTGGACTATTTAACTTGCCTCTTACTTTGATTTATTGGATTTAATTTTCCACCCTCCAATATTAAACTGCTATTATAATTGTGTGGTTCTACTCCAAAAGCATAGGATTTTCTCCATGACACAGAATAAAGTCCAGATAACCTAGCCTGAAATTTACTAACCTCAACCTAAAATTTCAGAAGCATTTGCTCTGCACTGCTGAGATGAGATTTTAGCTTTGCTGAAACAGCCTCCCATATGCATTTGGACCTCAGTCAGGCTGTATCCATATATGATCTGCATTTTCTAATCTTGGTATTTCCTATACCTGCAGTGGTCTTCATCCTTATTCCCCTGTGGGAAAATTTTCCTCATCTTATAATAATCACTGCAAAGTGTACTTTCTCTATTATGCTTGTTCTTATCTTTCAGTGGAAATTAAATTCTCTAATACATGTCTTCCTGATTTGATGGCCTATCAAATATTGATCTTGTGAAAAAATTGTTCATTGTTCAAATCATTTTGTAAAATGTTGAGTTAGAGAAACTTTACAGATATGCCTCTTGAAAAACCTTCTGAAGCCTATTATATGATAGCGTGACTGTCTCTAAGAGGGGGCCATGCTATCCAGTATTTCTCCAGAATTATTTAACTATGGAACTTCTTCTTTTGTGGTCACCTTTTAATATCTCTTAGGATCACTCATTCACAGAATACTATTTGTGAATAATAGTATTATTTGTACTATTTTGCTACATTTATTAAAGTTGTAATTATGTTACATTGCCTATGAATATGTATTACTTCCTGTACCTGATTAGCCATTCTTGAGGGCAAAAATTTATCTTGTTTATACATACTTACACTTAAGAGCTTGGCAAATGTATATAGCATATGGTAGTTGTTTGTTAAATGTTAGTTAAATTTAATGTAATTTTGCCATACACCTATGGTTTTCAAGAAGAAAAGGGTATTTTTTATTAGTTAATATCTCATATTAAATGCTTTTTACATATGTATCATATATCATAAATTTTTCTTAAACAAAACAATTTTACATGTACCAGAGAGATACTAAATATTGTACTAAACTCACAATTTTTACTTAAAATGTCAAATAACTAATATAATATTTGGGTTATTTTCTAGTATTTAAAAACAGGAAATTTTCTTACTTTTTTGAAATATGAAATAATTTTGGATAACTTGGTAACTCTTTAAAAGATCTTCATTTCTCTTTATCCTCAACAATATTTTATGATTTAGTGACTCAGAAAATTTCTTCACTCACCCAATATCTAAATGATATTTTTGTGGGAATATAAAAATAGTTAATTAGAGCATTCTTTTATTCATATAGTGCCATAGAAGGAGATGTAGGATGTAAGCTGTGTGGCAAATAAACTGAAAAAAATAAGACCCCAGAAATGTTTTATTTTCCAAATCTCTACTTTGCAATTTTTCCTGTCCTCTAAATCAGTGGTTCTTAACTGGAGGTAATTTTTACCTCAGGGACATTTGTCAATGTCCAGGAGACAATTTTTTTATTTGTTTCAACTGGGGTATATGTGCTACTGGCATCTAGTGGGTAGAGGTCAGGGATGCTACTGAACACCTGAAAGTGCACAAGACAGCACCTCTATTTCCCCCCCCAAAATTTCCCAGCCCAAAATGTCAGTAGTGCTTAGAATGAAAAAAAAGTCTGTAAATTATGGTTTATAAGTTAAACATTTGCATATGTTAAAATGAATGTTTTGAGTTATTTTGCCAATTTTTGTTATTGTCGTTCAGAAATACTTAGACGGGGCTCAACTTAATTTGTGAAATACACATATAAGGCAGTAACAACAGCCATGGGAGATTTACCAGGAAGTTATTCAAGCCCAAGTTTCAGGGGCCCTCCCTTGTATAGATCCCTTTTGAGATACTGAGAAAGACTCTAGCAATGTGTTCATATGGTATTATTATTATTTATTATTATCTTACCGTTGCAACAGTAAGGTGGCTTAGCACCAGTCATTTAAGACTATCACACTCAATTTGACTTCCCCTCCGTCCTTCTGACCTTCCTGTTGGGTAGCACTGGAATGACCATATTTACTATCTTTTTTAAATTTGTGATTTGTTGTGATTTATCATTCAATTAAATATTTGATTTTATACCTAACATAGAAGAAGCTGTCAGCATCCTTCCAGTTTCTCCCCACCCTCAAGCTGTTTCTGGAGCTCAGCTTAGACTTTGCTGGACAGTTCTGTACATGTCCATGGCTTCCACCTAAAACTTTTCCCTTTCTCAGGACTTTCTCTGGCATCAGTATGTACAGCCCATGGAAATGCATGAACACAGAGAAGGCCAGAAATGCGGAAGAATTACTAGTCCCAAGAACTATCTTCATCAATGAGGAACAGGAGTGATACATACCCCGGCTTCCTTGCCTCTTGGTGCAGCATTCTGAGGTGTGATCTAAAATGTCTCCCAGGGGGCCACACAGCAAGAATGAAACCCAGTTGCTCAGAGTGGTGACCCTATTGTTTATGACCCCCATTTACTGGCTTTATTCCTTCTCCATGTCAGTATTTTACTTCCTCACCATGCTTATGAATGGACTTCCCATATAATCTAATTGTACCCATGCTCTTCTCCTGAAGTTTGCTCTTGGGACATGTGGTTCGGACTTTGCAAATTTGTATTATTTTTCTTTAAAAGGGCCTCTACATTGTGTAACCTTCCAGCCCCACACAGATTTTATCCTTCTTTCAACTTGGTACATTTATTTCGGAATAAGAAAATCCTTAGCTAATTCTGAGGGTCTCCACCCACCCCAGGCCAATTAGGAAGCCATTAGGAAGCAATGTGATACACTCACATAATTTTCTTTAAAACAATTGCTGCCTTTTTATATCTTGAGATAATCTACATAAAGAAAAACTCAGTTTTAGAATAAAAATATTTTAAAACTCTATCATTTCTCAGGAACAGAGCTTAGGGACTGAAGCAGTGAACTTTGATGCCATTTTGACCTGATTCATTCAACTGTCTTGGCCCTAAAGCTAGAAGTTAAACCAACAAACCAAATAAAGATAGTAAGTTAATATCAATTTGGTTTGCATTCTCATAAACAAGAGCAAGACTGCTATTAAAAAATGAAAAAAAAAAGCAAGTCAGGCTTGGATTGTGGATGTCTTCAATGGTTCACAGGATTGACAATGGGATATATGAAGCTTTTCCTTTCTGGGTCAGCAGTCTGAATCCAGCCTGGGTCAGTGGAATCCAAAAAAGTCATTGCTATCTCACAGCTGACTTACACACTCTATGGAATGAGTCTGGTTTCACTCCAGGTTTTGGAAGACAGGTGTCTGTAGCCTAGCACTCCCCCTGCCCCAGAGCAGTAATTGGCCCCCTTCTTAGCAGCCTTGACAGAAAGGACAGGGATTAAATGCACTTTGAAACTGAACCACGTTCATGGTGGCTGAGGTAGGAATGTCAGTCCACCGGCCATAGTGGATTGATAGCAAAGTAGCATTTTCCTTTCCTGCCCTGCACTGTGTAGATTTAGGGGAAATTCAGAAAGCCAGATGTCAGCTTGCTGTTTGTGCAAGACACTTAAAACATTTTGAAAAGAAAAGGATTTCAGAGAAGCTTATCAAAAATTGCTTTTGGCATGGAGCTCTGCTTGCCATGCTTCAACATAAGAGTAAAATGCCATGGCCAAGTTATAACCCCTGTATACATAAATTCTTCATCAAAGCACACACTGAAATAGTTCTCCTTCGGGCACTTGGGTAAAAGGTGGGGCTACGTTTGATTTCCTTCTGGTTTCATGATAGGTAATAGAGTGGTCACTTTTGAACAGTTAGTAAATTAAGAAGTAAAAAATGGATTTCAATTTTCATAATTTTACTCAGGGTGTCTTTTGAAGTGTGTATTATTAGTTTGTCCTAATGCAAAACTACCAACTGAAACTAATCTCCCTAATGAGGTTCATTTGTCCTTTGACAAAGCAATAGTTTCCTCAAGAAAAACTTAACTAATAGTGTGGCCAGTACCTTATAATTAATTTTCTTCCCCAATCCTTGCAAGCATGAAAACAAACAGTAAATTTTTCATTTGTTCATCACTTTAGAACAACTGTTTAGCAGAGATATGCTTGATTAATGGATTTAATTTGTTCCTTTCTTCTGTAGTCAGTTTTCATATTACATTGGTTATCAGAGGATAGGACAGTAATGTGGGCATTCTCATCGCAGTCCACTCCATCAGTGTCAGTGCTGGCTTCTAGCTCCAGGTCTGCATCTTTAACCTTTGTCGTCCTGCAGAATCTTTCATCAATCTGTGTTATAGTCACCTTGGGAAGAAAAGGCAGAAGCACTCAGTCAGCACTTACAGGTAGTAAAGTGTGTCATTATTTCTAACAAAATGCTGGCAGCGGTGCACCTTTCATTTCCAACTGAAATATGATTTGTGAGATCAGCAGCCCAACTGTTAAAAGAGAAAAATGGAAGGTACCAGTCTGGTCACTACAAGGCCCTCTATAAAAACCAACACAAAATACCACATGCTTTCCTGCATGCTGAGCACTTTAAAATGACTGGGGCTAGTTTTGCAAATTGAATCTTATTGTCAGATAATGAAAGTACCTATGTAGAGGTCAAATGGCATCATAAAAATATAATAGAAGTTTTCATAATACTGACCACTTCATAGTAGGGGACAAATATCCATGGTTCAAATCTGTAGTTCACTTGACTTCTCAGTGTGATGTAAATAGCCCTAAGCACTAGGTTGAGAGGCTTTTATTATTTTTTAAACATATACGTAACAGACTCTGTAGAAAAATGGAAATGCATAAGAGACTTTAAGGGATACCTTTTTTTAGGGCATTTTTGACTCCGACATAAAATTTAAAACTAAACCATATGTTTAGATTTTTTTGTGTATGAAATGTACTTATATGTTGTACAATTTTATCAAGGATGTTGCCTTTTACATATTAAAAGATAAAGATTTAAATTAGTACACTTAAAATATAGAAAATATATTCTAAATACATACTGATAATTTAAAGAAACTTTTAGAAACTTATTTTGGATTCTGAGTTCCACACTTTAAAAAAATGACTTTTCTTTCTATATAATTGGGGATCTTTTAAAAATAGTTAAAGTGGATTTTATTATTTTCTTAGCATCCTTGTCAGTATTATTAGGTATTTCTATTGCAGTGTTATGTGCAAAAACTTTAAATTAATACTTTAGAGAATATCTCTGAAGCAGTTCATTTTAAAATAATTTTTGGCATTCATTCCAAACGATCTTTTTTTTTTTTTTAACCTGCTTTGGAAGATAAAAATACAAGCTAAAATAAAATGTCTAATATTTAAGAAAACTTGCACAATTTACTTGTAACTGTGATAGATTTGAACTGACAGAGAATCAGATTTAAGTTCTATTGCTGGCTTTGTCATTTACTATTTTTGAGTTATTAGGCTAGTCATTTATTTTTGTGAGAATAATACAATTATCATAAACCTCTTAATTATGTAAATTGAGGCTCTCTGTTACATGACTTCACAATAGAACAAATTTAATGGCTCCCCAGCATGCGCTAATTTTACTGATATTTTTTATTTTGGCATGAAATGTACTTGGTCAATCTAACTTTCCAGCCACATACCCCACTCCTATCACATCCATATAAAACCCTCCTGTTATCTGGAACTTCTTACTGTTCTCTCTATTCGCTGTGATTGCTATGGCTCTGGCTCTGTTGTGCACCTCTTCCTGGCTGGTGCCTACTCGTCCTCCCTCCATATATTTCTGTTCATATATCGTCCTCCCTCCGTATATCATCAACTCCTACCCATTTTCACAGCTCAGATAAAAAGCCCCTTACTCCCTGAAGTCTTTACAAATTAACCCAGTTGGGATTCATTTCTTCCTTCTTTGTGGTCTCATAGTACTCTGTTTTCCATTTTTCTAACACACCAACTGCATAATAATTTGAAATAGATTGTGGGCTATATGTCTGTCTTTGCCACTAAATTACAAGGTCCTGAGGTCTATATTACATATTTTTATAATCACCCTCTCAATTTTGCCCTGTCCTGCAGGCAGAACAAAAATATCTGGCATACAGTAGAGCTCACTAAAATTATATTAGGTGGACACATGAATAACTTAATTATAAATTACATAATACATTTTTACAGATTTTAATATAGAGCTACTATGAAAGGCATTCCACATAAAATACAAGGCAATTCACCCAAGAATTTAGTTCACAATATCTTACCCATTATGTGCAACTTAATATATTTAATTATTAGAACTAAGATAAATGCTTCCTTAAGGTATCTAAATTCTAATCTAAGAATTATCCCAGAAAAGGGTCAAGGAATATTTTTTTCTAAGTAAAATACTATAAGTAAAAAAGCTTTCTATTAATGTAGATTTTTTTTTTTTTTTTTGAGACATGGTCTTGCTCTATTGCCTGGGCTAGAGTGCAGTGGTGTCACCATAGCTCACTGCAACCTCAAACTCATGGGCTCAAGCCATCCTCCTGCCTCAGCTGCTTCAGTAGCTGAAACTACAGCCATGTGACCACATTGCTAATTTTTTATTTTTATTTTTCATAGAGATAGAGTCTCACTATCTTGTTCAGGCTGATCTCGAACTCCTGGCTTCAAATGATGCTCCTGCCTCGGCCTCCCAAACTGCTGGGATTACAGGTGTCAGCCACTGCAACCTGCCTGTCAATTTAGATTTTACTAAACAACATTTTTTAAAAAGTAGATTCATGTAGCAAAATATTAAATAGCTTCATAAATTTGCCCACATTTCTCAAACTATTTCATGCCATATGTCTCTTATTGTCACCCTTCAGGTAAATGCTGTCAGGCCTCATCAACAAGTATTTTGAAAAAAAATACAAGTTTGTTCATGCAGCTTAAATGTAAGAGAGGAAGAGAAAGGAAAAATATCAATAAAACAATTGTTATATTAATTTTAA
Source organism: Mirza zaza (assembly GCA_008750895.1). Classification (NCBI taxonomy): domain Eukaryota; kingdom Metazoa; phylum Chordata; class Mammalia; order Primates; family Cheirogaleidae; genus Mirza; species Mirza zaza. Next base: position 25,794 of record VSMD01005502.1, read on the forward strand.
CTTCAGCTGCTACTACACATATGACCTTTGATAGAGGATGAGAAAAACAACTCCAGAGAAAATTATTAAAATTAGGAGGAAGTCTGTAATAAAAGCTATTTGATTTAAATCAGAGGAGTCCATGAGACTCCTCCCACTGCAGGTCAGTGTACATTTAATAGAAGACATTTCTAGGTCATTGTTATAATCTCAAGGATTGTCCTTTAGTCCTTAGCAGCTTATGGAAACAAAAAAGCTCACAAAAATAAAGGCCCAATTTGCCTGGCTCAAGAAAACCTCAGGTTTCCCTTTGAGATTTCCTCCCTCTGTGATATATGCATAGGCCCCAACAGTGTTTTGACCAGGCTTCTATTCTATTCTCAGTTCAGTCCAAGGAGCTGTTTCCCTTCAGCTCTATCTGCCTATCTTTATTGTGTCCAGGAGCTGCTGCTGACCACCTGCCAGCATTGTACCTCCTTTTTATTGTCACTTTCCCATTTGGAGAAAGTATTGTTCCTTTCATTATTATCATTACTCAAAGTCATGTTTACTCACTCTTAAAAAAACACTACAAGAAAAATACAATCTGCTGTTTATATTGGAATTTGCTAAACCAACTTGACTTCGGATCATTGACAATCCAGACTGTATAATGTTTCTGTTGTCTTCTGACACTGATATTCATTGCTCATCCATCTTGAACAACCACTCTCAACACAGGCAGACACAGGTCTACCGAAGCAATGAAGATTGTGAAAGCAAAACCTAGGACAAAAGGAAACTGGATGAAAGGATACTTTAAAGGCAAAATTATGTACAAAATGGCAATTCCACTTCCAACATAGATAATCACTTACATTAAAAATATAACACAACTTGGTTCAGTAGAGCCACAACTTCTTAAACATAATCTGTTTATAATGACTTAGACTGCCTATTGTTATAAGATCTGGTAAGTGGTAACTTCTTTCACACTAGAAGCTGAACAGATTTTTTCTTAATTTTTAATTTATTTTCTACACACATAATTTGTGTAATTAATTAGCAAAAGTAGAATTTTCAAGAAGTTAAAACCATTATTCTCATACAAATGTAAAATGAGCATATAACTCATTAATTAATAAAGGAACCAGTAAGAGTTTAAAATCAGTAAAGATTTGAATCACAGAGAATTTACATTTTCTACCATTTAAAATTCATTTGCATTAGCATGAATAAGAACCATTTCATTGCTATGACCATGAAGAATTTGTATTACTCTCAGTTTTTGCAAGTTAACTTCCACCAATAGCTCAGCCAAATACATTCAAAGGTACACAGCCCTGTAGTGTCAGATAGTACCGAGGCACCCAGCATTACTATGAAAGAAAACTCAGTAATCTGTTTTACTCATTCCCATTATTTTCAAGTTTTCCTGAATATATTTATATTAAAAAATGTTTCCCTAATTATCCTTAAGTATGAAATTAATCACATTGCTGTTTTCACATTTATATAAAATTGTGAGATTATTCCAATTTTTCTTCCTTTGGGGAAAATGTTTCTTTCTGCTTTTTCTCCAAGGGTTCTTTATCCCTGTAGCTTTTTCTTGTTATTCCATGCTAGAGTATTGAAATATCTTAGACATGTCACATATTCCCTTAAGAAAATGTGAAGAATTTTTTTAAAAAAATTAAATGAAAATCACTCAAACTCAGAAATTTACCATAGGTTGTTCCTTGCATGAAGGAGAACAATTTTGAAAGACATACCATTGACTTCAAAGAGAGGGAGGCCTTGTTGTAAACACAGAGACCAAAGCCTCTTTTAGGCCAGCAATCTCCAACCTTTTTGGCACCAGGGAGTGGTTTCATGGAAGACAATTTTTCCACAGACAAAGGGTTTGGGGGGCTCAGGCAGTGATGTGAGTGATGGTGAACAGCAAGCCAAAGCTTCCCTTATTCACTCACCACTCACCTCTTGCTGTGCAGCCCCTCTACTTCCTAAGTTTCATAGAAGAAAATCTTTCCATGGATTGTGGAGGTACGGTGGCAGAGCTCTGAGACCCTCTCCCTAACAGCCTGGGGGTTGGAGGACTGCAGTTTTAGGGGAACAAAAATAATTCAGTTCTCTTTGAATTCCCAAATGATTTTAGGCCCCATTTTTAGAGTCAGTGTTATAACAGGCAGTCATCAAACTCTTAACTGGGGACACATTAATGTTCACATTACTCTACAGAATCTAAATATTTATTTGGTCTTTGGGTTTTAATGGATCAGAGGAAGAAATAAACATATCTTAGAGATTGTCCCTGTTTAGTGCCTTAGATATTTGATTAATAAGCCTAATATAAGAAAGGGAGCAAAGTTAGAACAAAAGGAAGTTTTTGTTTTGTAATGATTACTTGACCATTTAAATTCATTTATGTTCTTGAGATCATATTAACAAGTGAATGTGTTTGCCATATTACTGGTTGGCTTTCAGATGAAAAAACAGAGAGTAATAATTGGGCTTTGTAAAATAGTAGTAAGTATATGGCTAGTCTCATTTGCAAAGATATATAAATCCAAGACAAAAGGAGAAACTGTTATAAGATAAACTAATGGCTGTTAGGCTATCAGTTTGTCACCTAAAACTAATAAGGGTACTACTGAGGACACAGTGCATTTAAATGCTGCCTGTAAGTAAAATGAAGTAGATTTAATGATCTACAGAAAAGGCCACTTCCTTTTATAATTTTATTAAAAGTTTACAATTCATAAGCTTTATCAAATAGCAGAAATGAAGGATAACTCTAACTGTAAATAAATTAAAATAGACTATTATAAGCCCGTTAAGTATATTCTGACCCCTGGTATAAATTGTGTATTAATAGCTAGTTGTCTTTTCCATTAGAACTACCAATGGTTGTATGTATTTAAAAATTTGGTCTTATTGTAAGGTGGGACGTCTTGTTTTTGGTTCTTGGTATGCTCTTGGCTAAGAATGACCAGACACACTGAAAGCAAGGTAAGCATGAAAATGAGGTTTATTGAGGAAGAACAAGATAGGTTTATAGAGCAAGAGCAAGATCCATTCCCACAGATGGTGAATGGGCCCCCTGTCATAACGAGAAGCTCTAGTTATGGTCTGGTGTCCTGTTTTATACTGTCCCTATTGGGCCCCCCTCATGGTTCAGATGTCACCGTGGAATTACTCTGATGGATGGTTAATGACATAATAATTAGCCTTAGGTTACTTTCCAGATCCTGTTGTATTTAGGCTGCCAGGCCCTAGGGTTGGAGAATTCCCTGCAATCTTTTGCAGATTAGCAGGAAATTCCTCCTTCCCCAGGTGTGGCAGTTGCTCAGGGGCAGGATTAAGGTGGGGCAGCATCAAGGTGGGCTGCCTGCCCTTGTCCTTCTTCCCCAGGTGGAGCAACTGCTTGAGGAAGCACAAAGGCTGCACACCAGTTTTGTCCCCTAAGAAGGCTGGATTTTCCTCACTATCTGCCTAAGACTGTCACCTTTCACATCCATTAACTGAAAAGGAGTAATAAATAATAAGAAATAATGCTGTAAAAGATAGTCCAGGGGTACTCTCCAAATCTTCTTATCCATTATTACCATTCAAAATTGTATGCACACTGAAATTTACATTGTCTTACTCTCTGTGTAGATTTAGATGTAGTATTCACTATCACCATGATTAACAGTCAATAGGTATTTTCATACAATATAAAACATCAACATCTTCTTTAAGGTTAGGATTAATGGACCAGACATCTATTTTTGAAACTAGGACATATGCTGATTAATTTTAGGATCTCTTTGTAAACATTGATTCTGATAAACAAGTATGTTATTTGAATATGTATTATTAAATTTTTTACTACTGTGTTAAAATGTTGGACATAGACATAACCCTCAAAAGTATAAGATATAAACCCTCAGTGAGCATGCAAATAGATAGCTTGAAAGTATCTGTTGAAAAGAAAGTGATTAAACAGTATACAAAGGGTTAAAAATTAACACTGGTTCTAAAGATAAAATATAATTCAGGTATCAGAAAGCCCATAAATGAAATTTAGAATTATTTTTGAAGGCATCAATAATGTCCCTGTTTTTCTTGAGGGAAAAGGGGTGCAGGTAATAATTCTGCCAAAAAAAGATTAGAGGAAAAAATGTAACAAATGCCCAAATAAAAGGAAATGATTTTTTGTTCTAAAATTAACTTTTATAAAACTTGAGAATTGTTTTTTATTTTAATTCCTATATATTTTTTTCTTGTTTGTAGGGACAATATCTCAATTACCTCATTGTTGCAACAAGGATTATTGGGACTTCACATTAGCCTAAAATGTCTTTGATCAATGCTAATTTTGCATGATTATAGAGAAAATCCAAGAAAGTCATTACACAAATTGAGAAGAGCAAAGAAATTTAATATGGATCGATTTAGTCCTATGACTATGACTTCACAAATACAAGTGTTAGTGCTGCAAAGAAACTTTTTGTGGATTACTTAAGGTAATAAAAATAAATGGTTAAGTTTTGGAGATCACAAATTAAAAGTTGGAATTCTTTGCTTGGGAAAAAGAAATAAGAATTCAAAATTCTCTGAAATGGATACAAAATTAGGAGCAAAGATGATATGACTTAAAGAAATGTGTTTCACAGTCCAAAATGTGTCTCAATGATCATAAAGATATTGATTTGAATAAAATTGTTAATATGAGGAGATAAAATGCTTTATGAAATGTAAGTAGACAATTCATAATTCGAAATTAGTAAGTCAGAAAAAATATCCAAAATTTGGAAACAAGACAAGAAAGGTAGTACATTCTTCAATGTCCTGGTGTCTCAAAAACCACCAAATCGTTATCTAGGGAATGTACTTCAATTTACTATTTGCTATTCATTAAAGACTTTAGACTTAGTTTGTTTAACTGTAAACTTGTAGACTTTTGTATGTTAGAATTGCAAATAATTTTCATTCAGTGTAACAGATAATACCAGAGATGTATGACACTTGTGAGCTAAAATAAAATCTTGAGTCCCCTAGCTGACTGAATGGACACCCTCTTGGCCAACAAGACCCCAAAAATATCCTAAAGCTGAGTTGTTGGCCATGAGAAGGGAGATCAGACCTGCCTCGTCATGTCTCCTCCCTACTTGGAGATAGCTTTCCTAACTAACAGGCTGAAAGCTGTGCAAAACAAAGGTTATACCACACCTTTAGGTCCTCAATTTACTTAACAGATTGGAATATATGTCTGGGGACTTGTTTTTGATTAACAGATTTCCTTATTATGACTTAAAACATTCCGAGCCTTTCGACAAAGCTTCATTTTTTTAACCAATTATAAATTAAAGAATCTTTAAACTTACCTGTATCCTATAATCCCCTGCTACAAGAAGTCTGGCTTTTTCAGGCCAAACCAATATTTACTTTCTATGTATTGATTTATGACTTTATGTGTAATTCCTATCTCCCTGAAATTTTTTAAAACCAAACTCTAACCCAACCGCAGGGGGACCACTTGCTCAAGGCTTCTTGGATGTGGCTCTCTGGGGCATGGTCTCACCTATGACTCAGGATAAACCTCTTTAAACTATTTTACAGAGTTAGGGTTCTTTGCTGTTGACAAACTGTTTGATATTAGCCAGTTTTGACTAAGGCAGCAATTTTATCCTACCCTTGACAGTAAACATTCTAGTTTCTCAAATGTTCTTTGAACCGCTCATAACATCTTACTAGTTGTTTAATGTATGTTAAGCTATATTTTTGTAATATGTATAATTTTAACATTTAAAAATTATATTAACTATAATTTCAAATATTAAATATATATTACAAAATTAATAAACATCATGAGTTTATATTTTTTTGGTATCTCAAAAGTTTATGTACTTAAGTTGACCAAAATAAAAGTTTGAATTTTTTATTGGAAAATTTAAGAAATCATCTTCTGTTGAGTAACCTAAAACACTCAGGTTTAAAAAATATGGAATAACAGGTTAGCACTGGTACTTTAGAAATAGAATTAAAAAATAAGATTATCTAAAATTGCTTTTATCAGAATTACTTGAATTTTCAAATGACAGTTTTCAGACCCTCAGGAGGAAAGAAAGAATAAATGTAAAAAGGATCATAAAAGTTGGACAAGATTAGCAAAATGGCAAGTTCAATGTAAAATATTTCAAGTGTTCAAAGAAATGTGGAAAGAATATTGGCTCTAGTTTGAGGTCTAACATAAACACCAATATAACCTTGGGGAAGCAATTTCAAATGCTTCAAATGAAACTATACCATAAAATGAGGAGATTGGCCTAATTTATCTTGAAGGGCATTTCTAGGAATTAAATTATTTGCAAATACATTTTGAGTTTATGACTTCGTTATTTTATTTCCCAACTAAAATATATAATAGTATCTCAGCATAAGACAACATTTTATAATTTTTAACACTAATACTAAAAACCACACTATGCTAAAATGTTACAAATTTCCATTACTACAGTATTAAAATTTATCCAAGTGAATAGGCTTTGCTGACCCTCCAGATGAAGCATAATTAAATTATCTGATCTTTGACTATATACTTGAGTTCTTTTCTGAGATTGTAAATTCAAATACCTTCTGGTGGCAGACAGGCAGTCAGGCAAAAAAACCCCAAAAAAAACAAAAAAAACATAAAAACCCAAAAACCAAAACCAAAAAAAACCATGCAAATCACACTCTATTTTAATCCATAGGGAAAGTTGGGCTTATATATTAAGTATATGGCCTATCTAAAGGCATCCAAAAAAACCTTAAAGAACTATGTAAACCAAACCAAATACATCTGTAAATGTAAGAAACTCATGGTCTACACCAACAAAAAATATGCAACTTTATTGTTGGCAACCACTATCTACAACCTACTGTTTGTTCTTCCCCCTTTTTACACAATCATAACACTTTTTCCATCTTCTCCCTTTTCACATGACCATAATATTTTTACCGTCTTCTTTTAGGTAGTATTTCCAAATACTTCAGATCTGGGGCTGAAGTAGATGACCATTGGAATATTACACAAGACATGCAGATTGAGTAGTATAAGGAATGTATGTCAGGGAAATTGTGGAGAAGCTGTTGAGTGTTCCTATTTGTCATTGATATTCTCTCTCCCCTGCCCTACATCTTTCCCTAATAGAGTGAATTCAGTGTTTAAGATAACTAGAAATTGAAAATAAAATATTCCTTGATCCACCAACCACACAATATTAAAAGATTGTTGCTATTTGAAATTTGGTGATGAACTATACATGTCTACCAGCCTTCTAGGCTCATACTTTAAGGAGTAATTTCTGATATCAAAATATATAAAGAGGAGAAACAGGAATCTCTTTTTGTTTACAGAAAAAAATATGACTAGGATAGATCTTTTTGGTTGAAGTTGAAAATAAATAAAAGTGAGACCTCTGACAAAGTTCAGTACAAGAAAAAGAGAAAATGATTGAAGTTGTAGAAGTACATACTCTTGAAAAGATTGACTATGGCAAAATATTTAGAAAGCACCTACTTTATTTTGTCAATTAGATAGCATAAAGGCTTAGATCTAAATGAGACAATAGAAGAGATGGAGGACAACTGAATTGGAGAAAGTACTGGTAAAAAGCAGTTGAAATAAAAGTAAAGATAGATGAAACAAGAAAGTATAAGAAAACTACAAATGAATAGTATAATTAATACTTACAGTAGAAGAAATAAAACAGGCAAATTTCATTTAAAGTCAAAGGTAGGGAAAAGATAAGAAGTAAAATTGATGAGGAAATGATAAAGACAGAAAAGAGAACAGAGATCTGAACTTCAGAATATTAGCATTCATGCCTGAAGAAGTCAAACAAACTCCATAATTAAATACATAATAAAAAGATACTTTTTATTTTTTATTTATATAATCAAGAAATATCAGATTCTGAATATAGAAAGAGACTGCCAAGTATAAGGTAAAATTAAATGATTCACATATAACAACAATCCAGTGAACATATGAATTTTGAGCATAAATAACATAAAAATCAACTAGAATCAATGTATTTAAAAAAAGGAATAAATAAAAGCAAAAGAGATGAAGGTGGCCTCAAACTTAAACATAATATTAGAAGCCAGAAGATAACAGAAGGGCAAGAGGCTTGAATAGTATCATTAGTCGGAGTGTCAACAGGATGGCATGTTTAGGAAGCCATACCTCTTATCTCCAAAGGTTGCCCACTCTGTGTAAAGTTTCTTTCCTTTCTCTGGGAAATATGTATTTCCAAGTGCTGAATTATTTAGATAGAATAGAACTTATCCTATTAGAATAGGTATTATAAGAATATACTCTAAATAGCTCAGAATATTCTGGGGTTGGTAGGGGGTTGGCCTTTCAAGTATGATGTATTTTGGATTCTTTTATAAATACATTTTTAAAATTTTCCCCAATCATCTGGAAGACAATAGTAGAAATTCTCATTCTTTTCCAAGGACAAAAACTAATTTAAATAGGAAGTAAAATCTAAAACAATGATAAGGGGAGAAATTATTATTATTTCAGAATCTCTGTATGATGGAGTTTTAATTGAGATGAGAATTTTAATTTTATGAGAAACAAATATCTTCCTTCTTTCTTCTCCTGCACACTGTACATTTTAGTGTACAAATGCATGACTACTGCATAGAAAAATTTCTATGATGACCTCATATTGATAAAAGGGAGAAATGTAGATTTCATAAGGGTAAATCAAATAACGTTTAAATACCAAGAGTCAGAAGGAAGTCAACGTGATCAGGAGACATGGCAGCATAATCAGAAACATTCTATAAAAGAGGTGCTAATTTCCTGGCCCCAAGAAAGCATGACTATGAGATACACTCTTGTAGATAATGTCCGAGACGTTAAGAACATTTGAGGACATATGTATACTTCATTACTACCATGTAATCCCTGCCCGGCATAAATTAAGCTGACAAAATTCAGCACAGAGATAGATCTGGTTCTGTTCCAGAAATCACCTCAGCTGGGCCAGGTATACCTCATCAATCTCCAGGAATGAGATTATAGAGTACCATGGAGTATAGTGCACAGAAGCATGAAGTCAGTCCATATTTATCACTCTCACCTTTCACTGGCTAATGAAGGATCCAAGGACTTTCCTGAACTTCAACCAAGAAATAGATAAAAAGGTCTCTTATCCAAACATTTTGGAATCATACTAACAGGCTCTTACAGCAGCCACAAATCCTGTCCTTTAACTCCCTTGAGCTTTACTAGAAATCATAATTTTAAAAAACTAGGCCATAAATTCATAATTAACTGATTACTAAGCCATAGAAAATCCTGCTCCATTAGTTTAAAAATGGTGATTTTAAAGAATACTTAATAATAGGAATATTTTCATATTATAAACTTAGGTGAAACATGTAATCCTATAATTATGTGCACTGTGTATTTTTATTTGTGCATGTCTAAATATTTTACTAATAGCCTTCTTGAAGTGTTGAGAAATTTTTAAAAATAATTCATGCCTTTGTTTTCTACAATTTCTAAAATAGTCATGTTTAAATTTTATAATCATAAAATATGTAAAATATATGGTAATGAAAATTGGACTCTCATAATACTATATTAAATTTAGGATCTACAATGGTATCGATCTATTTGATTCATTTAATAAATTAAACAGAACTAGAGAGTTCAAATAATAATGAACAGGCAAGCCACTATCTGTTTGCATAATCATTATACGATCATGCTAATTAAGTATGTAAGCCAATTTACATTAAGTTGTCTTTGTGAAATAATCTGCTAAGGACTTTCAAAATCATAGTGCTAAATAGCTTATTATTACTTGATCTGTACTGTTTAATAAAGAAGTATGCAGAGAAGAAAATAGTAGGTGAATTGCTTAGTTCTTTGCAACTTAATGTGAATTAGTAAAGCTCCATGTTTTATGTAATTTGTATGTAAATGATCTTTGGGTTTTAGGTGACCACAGCTCAATATTGTTTAGTTATATTTAACAATATAATACCAACTTATACCACACGAATAACTACAGTGTATCTTAGTCATGAGTAGTAATGTTTTCATTATATGTTAAGCTAGCCAGAAAACCTTTTGCAATTTGTTTTCAATTCAATTAGGAGGAAACACATCCGAAATATTTTAGGGGAAACATGACATAACCAAAATAGAGAGCATCCATAGGAAGACACGAAAATGGTGGATAAACAAGATTTTATTACAAGAGGAATAGTTGAGGATTAGGAGATGTTTAATCCAGAAATGATAAGACACAAGACAAAGAAAAATAGCTGTACTCAAATATATGATGAGTTTGTCAAATGTAAGAGAGTTTGCTCAGCATTTTCTTGAAATTAGAAATTACAAGAATGTAGATTTTAAGAGGTCAATAGACAATGTACAACATGGTGACTATAGTTAATACCAATGTATTATTGAAAATTGCTAAGAAAGTAGATTTTCAGAGTTCTAACCACAAAAATATATGTGAGACAATGCATATGTTAAGTAGCTTGATTTAGCCATTTTTTTCTACAGTGTATTTCAAAACATCATGTACACATTAAATATATGCAATTTTTATTTATCAACAAAAATAAGCTTAATAAGACCAACAAAAAAGAATGCAGATGTTAGATCTGCAGTGTTTACTTCTGTAGTGAACCCTAAGTTATAGATTTTCAAAAGATCTTCAATGTTCTTAGTCATGTTCCAGGGTGTGAAGTCATATCAACTATTATATTCATTCTCAAAGAACCATGATAACAGAAAGAATTAAGAGAAAGTATGACCAAGACCTATATAGTCAAAGTCAGAATAAATTTAACCAAAAGAAATTTATAAAATCACTAAACAGCAAAGTCTTAGAATTGAGTTAGTTAGATTCAGGCATCACTATATCCAAGTGATTAAATGATATTTTCAGAAACATTCTTTTTGGTACATTTGTCACCTCTCTCTTTTCCTTTATCTCTCACAGTGTGTCTTTCATCAACTGTGTGTGCTGGATTTTTTAAATTTCTCCATACTAATTTCCATAGAGGTTGTACTAGTTCACAGTTCTCCTGACAGTTTTTAAGTATTCCTTTCTCTCTGCATCCACACCAGCATTTGTTGTTTTGGGACTTTTTGATAAAAGCCGTTCTCACTGGAGTTAGGTGATACCTCATTGTTGCTTTAATTTGCATTTCCCTGATGATTAGAGATGTTGAGCATTTTTCATATGTTTATTGTCCATTAGTCCATCCTTTTTTGAGAAGCTTCTGTTCATATCTTTTGCCAAGTTATTAAGGGGATTGTTTGATTTTTTTTTTTTTTTTTTTGCTGATTTGCTTGAGTTCTTTATAGATTCTGGCTGTTAGCCCTTTATCGGATGCATAGCTTGTGAATATTTTCTCCCATTCTGTACATTTTCTATTTGCTCTGTTTATTTTTTACTGTGCAGAAGGTTCTTAATCTTATCAAATACCATTTATTTATTTTTGTTGTTGCTATGATTGCCATTGGGGTCTTCTTAATAAATTCTTTATCTAGACCAGTATCTATAAGTTTTTCAACCTTTTCTTCTAGAATTCTTATAGTTTCATGCCTTAGTTTTAAGTTTTTTATCTATCATGAATGAAATTTTGTGAGTAGTGAGAGGTAAGGATCCTGTTTCAGTCTTCTACATTGAATAGCTACCTCATTTGTCTATCTTCTTTTGTAAAGTCCATGCTTTTTACTCACTTTTTAATGGGGATTTTTTTCTTGCTGATTTGCTTGAGTTCTTTGTAGATTCTGGATATTAACCCTTTATTGGATGCATAGCTTGTGAATATTTTCTCCCATTCTGTAAGTTGTCTATTTGCTCTGTTGATTATTTTTTGCTGTGCAGAAGGTTCCTAAGGTAGCTATTCAATAGTTCCTAAGGTAGCTATTCAATTTTCCCAGGACCATTTGTTGAATAGGGATTCTTTTTCCCAGTGTATGTTTTTGTCTGCTTTGTCAAAAATCAGATGACAATATGAGGATGCTTTTATATCTCAGTTCTCTGTTCTGATCCACTGGTCTATGTGTCTGTTCTTGTGCCAATCACATGCTGTTTTGGTTACTATAGCCTTGTAGTATATCTTGAAGTCTGGCAAATGTATTGTTGTTTTCCTTAAGGTTGCTTTGGCTATTCAGGGTCTGGTCTGATTCCATACAAAGTGTAGAATTATTTTTTCTAGATCTGCAGAAAATGTTGTTGGGATTTTAATAGGGATTGCATTGAATCTGTAACTCACTTTGGGGCAGATAGACATTTTAATAATGTTGATTCTATCAATCCATGAGCATGATGTTTTTCCATTTGTTTATATCCTCTGTGATTTTCTTCCTCAGTGTTTTATAGTTCTCCCTACAGAGGCATTTCACCTCCTTGGTTAAATATATTCCTAGGTATTTTATTACCTTTGTTGCTATTTTGAAAGATATTGAGTCTTTGATTTGATTCTCAGATTGACTGTTGTTGGTGTATAGGAATACTACTGAATTGTGTATATTGATTTTGTAACCTGAAACTTTACTGAATTTATTTATCACTTCCAGGAGTCTCTTGGAACAATCTCCAGGAAACACATCTAACCCACAAGGACTCATTCAGACTCAAAGTGAATGGATGGAAAACAATATTCCATGTGAATGGAAACCAAAAAAAGCTGGTGCAGCCATTATCATATCAACCATTCAAATCAACAAAAGTAAAGAAAAAGATGGCCATTATATAATGGTGGAGGGAAAATTCAACAAGAATACATAACATAAATATTTATGGAGCTAACACAGGTGCCCCCACGTTCATAAAGCAAACCTTAATTGATCTGAACAAAATGATAAACAGTAGTGTCTTAATAGCCTGGGACTTTGACACTCCACTGACAGAACAGGACAGATCCTCCAAGCAGAAAATAAACAAAGAAACAATGGACTTAAATGGGACTCTACTGTGTTTTATTTTCTGCAAGTTTTCTTCATTTGGTGAGGAATATGGCCACAGGCAATTCCAGGCATACTTAGTTCCTAAATTTTCTGATCTTATACAGTATAAAGATATAGTTTCTCCAGCATTCTGAGAGATAGTTAAGTAAGTATTTTTACTGGCCCTTTTATTTATTTATTATTGTATTTCAGGAGTAATCCCTGTTGTTCAAAGAGTGAGCCTAGAACAAATTTACACTTTTGTGGTGCATGAGGATTAGTAGAATTGGGCAGAAAAATCACATGTAATGAAAAAAGACAAGAATATAACAAATATCTTGTATATGTACATTTAACAGCTAATCTAAGGTACATTTTGATAGACTTACCAACACAAATACTTGCCTTTCTTACTTATTCTTTAAGCCCATTTTCCCCTAATCAAGTTACTAGGCCTAGATCCTAGCTTTGAAATGGAAGCAACATCTCTGTATAAATAGAAAACAATTTTGTCATATGTTTTCTGGTCATTTGTCTATCTTCTTTTCTAAAGTCCATGCCTTTTACCCACTTTTTAATGGGGATTTTTTTCTTGCTGATTTGCTTGAGTTCTTTGTAGATTCTGGATATTAACCCTTTATTGGATGCATAGCTTGTGAATATTTTCTCCCATTCTGTAAGTTGTCTATTTGCTCTGTTGATTATTTTTTGCTATGCAGAAGGTTCCTAATTTAATCAAGTCCCATTTATTTATTTTTTTTGTTGCTGTAGTTGCCTTTGGAGTCTTAGGCATAAACTCTTTGCCTTGCCAGAAGTCTAGAAGAGTTTTTCCTACATTTTCTTCTAGAATATTTATGGTTTCATGCCTTACATTTAAGTCTTCTATCCATCTTGAATTAATTTTTGCAAATGGTGTGATATGGATCCTGTTTCATTCTTCTGCACGTGGCTATCCAACATTCCCAGAATGATTTATTGAAAAGGAATTCTTTTCTGCAGTATGTTATTTTCTGTTTTCTTGAAGATCAGTGGTTGTAGGTAGATGGTTTTATATCTGGGTTCTCTGATCTGTTCCATTGGTCTATTGTTGGGAAAATATGATTGAGGAATTAATGAGATGTAGCTCATAAGACAAATATTTTATTGTATCACCCCATATTACTATATTAAAGACAGAAACAGGAGTTTGCAGAGTTTTTCACTAAAGGAATGTGTGAACTCAATGGTTCACTTATCAGAGGCTGCTATCAAGGAAGGGACTTGTTGCTCCAAGTTTTATTTCCCATTCTGGGTTTGCCTCATAGACAAAGCAATCATAAGCAAAAAGAACAAAGCTGGAAGCATCACATTACCAGACACATTACCATCACATTCAAACTATAGTAACACATACAAGGCTATAGTAACCAAAACAGCATAGTATTCATACAAAAGTGGAGACATAGATTGCAGAGAAGTTGAGGCAGCCCCGTGAGGAGATTAGCTACTTCTCATCATGGAGCCAAGTCTCTTAGATAGGGGTTGCCACAGGGGATAAGAAAATTGATAGGAAATATGACTCACAGGATGGAAGCTGGAGAAAATGAGTGCTTCTTGCCCAGAGACATGCCCCTGTGTTATTTCCCCCTTGTTTTTGTAGTGATGGGACTTTTACGGCTCTGACACACGGCAATAGTATTTGAAATTATTTGGTACATTTTCCCATTTTCTTTAGTCTTGATCATATGACTTGCTTTGGTCAACAGAATGGTGAGCAGCTACAACCTGCCCATCTTGATCAGATTATAGAGACATCATGAATTTTCAACAGTGCTCTTGCTCCTATACACTCAATCATCAGAAGACATGACTCAGCTTGAGCTGAGAAAAAGAAGGAGGAGACCCAAACCTTACCTATGGCTTACAGCAGAGCTACAGTAACACACCTGGATCTGCAGCTGCTGACGGGTAATAGAAATGAGAGACTGAACATACAAATGGACAACAGCCAGACTATATAAAAATATAGAATTCTGATCCACTGACTGCAGCAAACAGCATAACCCAAACCCAATCACTGATGTTTTCCAAATTTTTGCCCCTGCTTCCAACTTGGGCAAAGCAGAGGAAGCTAGATATGTCCCAAACTGACGACATAGGATACTCTACTTCTGGTTGCCTGACTACAACTTCCCTATGCCAACAGCCTCCAATTAGTCTCCAAAAGCTTTCATTTATTTTTTATTTTTTTAAATTATAAAACTTCTTCACTCCTCTGCCTGTCAATCTCTGTAATGCAAGTGATAGTGGCGGACTCCTTTGCTATAGAGCAAGGTTTGAATAAATAGCCTTTGCTTGTTCTCATTAATGTGGTCTTTGTTTATTTCCACAGAAATTAAATTTAGAGATTGCTCCTTTTTAGCATATATTAGGAGATGCAGAATATCACAGTAACAGCTGACTACAAAGGATATTACCTAAAGAGAAGCAAAGAACATTTGCCCATAAGGGTTTATTGGCCACAAGTATTCATAAATCAAGTAATGTCATAATCTATGTCTAATTCAAGAAAAAGAAATTTTCAAAAAGAATTTATAAGACAAAATACTACTATATCATGTGAGACTCTTCCCAGTGTCAGAATCCCTTCTTTCTATCTAACCATGAAGTCAAACACAGAATTCCTTTGTGTTATTCTTGGCTTTGTGTTTATTTTTGCTTTTTCTACCTGACAATAGCAATGGTACTCAGAATTATCTATAAACTTCTTAGACATGTAAATTTTCACCCCTACCTTGGACTTACTACTGAATCAAAAACTCTAGTGTGAGGAATCAAAAACTCTAGTGTGAGGTTTAGCAACTTATTTTCTAACAAGATCACCTGGTAATTAGGAAGCACTGCCTCCTATCTCCAACCCCAGAAAATAGTAAGCAAAAATTTTGACAGAATATCCGTGTGGAATTCTATGGTGGACAGCAGGAAAGAAATGTAGCATTATGCCCAGGTATTAAAAATGATGAAATGGACCATAGATGAGAAGCATGGTTGTGGGTGGGCAAGAGAGTTAATAAAAATAGCAGGGGAAAAGTAGAAGGGTAATAAAAGAAACTCTCACAGAATATAAAAACAAGGAGGAGAGTGATTTAGTAAAAAAACTATAATATGGTAGATCCTCTTTTATGCATTCCATATCTAATCCTGCAGTTCCCTTACAAGCACCAGTTCAGTATTTACTAACTTGGTGTTTGCAGCACCTTTACAGAATATAACTACCATAAATAAGGAGAATCAACTATATTTGATATATTGGTCAGCATAGGAATTTAGTAGTTTTAAAGAGGGAAAGATTGGAATGATAGATTGTTTCAAGTAGATAACTGTTCAAATTATATTTTGTACTGGGATAAAATTGGTTCACTGATGAGGTCTTTTAAATATTAATATAAAAATACCTTATGAATATGAATACCTCTCAAATATGTTTTAAGATAAAGTTATTGAGAATATATTTGGACATGCCTATTTACCTCAAATTTAAATTTTGCCCTATTCATTGGTCCCAATCCTATTATAGTTGCTTGCTTACTAGCTATTACTAGTGATAGAATCCTTGTCCAAATTTCTACTTGGGTAACCTCTCTGTGCTTTTTTTCTAGGAAAGAAAGATGATGCTAATGAGAATCCAGAATATTCAAAGATACTAACTTTAGTTTTAAAAATTGCTTTTCAGCTGGTTAGGTTTAAAGAATATCGTATAAAATATGTTCATTCAAATTTTAGTCAATAATCGTTTATTGAGTTTCTGCTAGGTACCCAGAAACTTCTTTCACCAAGACTAAACCAAAGTATGTGAAGCCCTCTTTAATTAAATAAATGACCAAATAAATACTTAATAAAAGAATATTAGGTACAAAGTCTTGGAAGAGCCTGCTGTATTGCAGGGACTCTGAAGGTAAGCTTCATTAGGTTCATTAGGTTCTTATAAATTCCTCCTGTGCCTTTAGTAAGATCAGTAATAGGAATCATAAGATCATACATAAATTTTGGGATTAATGGTGTTAAGCACAGAGAGGCATTAAGCTATAATGAAAGAAGACTAGTGTATTAGATCCCTAGAGCTGCTCTAATAAATTACCACAAACTGAGTGGCTTAAAATAACAGAAATTTATTTTCCCATGGTTTAGGAAACCAGAAGTCTAAAATTCAGGTGTAGGCAGGAAGAGTTCTATCTGGAGGCTCTGACGAAGACTCTGTTCCACCCCTCACTTCTAGCCACTGATGATTGCCTGCAATCCTTGGCATTCCCTGTTTGTAGAACCATCACTCCGATCTCTGCCTCCATTGCTACATGGCCCCCATCTTTGTGCATATCTCTATGTGTCTTCTCCTCTTCTTATAAGAACAGCCATCATAGGATTTGAGATCCACAATAATCAAGTATGACTTCATATTAACTAATTGCATCTGCAAAGATACTATTTCCAAATATGGTCACAGCCTAAGGTTCTAGAAAGACCTGAATTTAGTGGGGGAAACTAGTCAACTTACTATATCTAGTCACCAATGGACATCTGGTAGAGCGTGAAGGAATAACATCCTTGATTTGGAGCAAGGCCAAAATGTGAGGATTAAGGCTATACTGTATTAGTAATGATATTTGATTCCATGCTAAAGCACCAGATATAATTGAGAGCTCTTTGTTGTCTCCTCTGTGGGGGTAGAGTTGATTATAGGAATTGGAGCTCAAGTATATCTACATTTCCATATTATATTATATCATATATCATATCATATACCATATCAAAAATAGAATATAAACCTTTTAAAATTCCATAAGTAAGTTAGATAATACTTTGAAACTTAAAATGAAATTTAAGATGAAATAAATCATATAAACTGACACTGAAACAGTTTAAGAAGAACATAGGAATTTTGACACATACTTTTAGAGAATTTCAGAACACTGTGGATAAAAGATGTTGCAGTATAGAGTCCCATTATATACATGGCATAGTGGCATAGTTTGAATTTAAGTCTAAATGTTCTGGTACTTGTAGTATAATCTTTGAAAAAGTATATTGCCGTGGAAAAGAGAAAATTGTGATTTTTCTGTCATTTTCTTGGATATTCAGAAATATTTAGCTATACTTATGCTCTGCTCTCAGAAATCACAGACAAAAACAGATTGTGACGTTACTACAAATTTAAAATTTGGGTGAATTCAATCTAATATGTAATACAGATATTTTCCACAGAGCATCAGTACCAAAAAGAACACGGCCAGGCTACTTATTGATTGTTCTGTGGAACAAAATGATAGAGTCAGTAAAAGGACAGCCAACTTCAGTCAGCTTGAGTGTGTGTGTGTGTGTGTGTGTGTGTGCGCGCGCGCGTGTTTAACCTTTTAACATCTTTAGGGCCACAGATATTTCTTGGAATTGTTTTGAGAACAATAATATCTGCATTACTTAGACATGTTAGTTAAAATAAATATCATTAATTGGCTTTAGTTGTGACTTTATTTTAAAATGTTCTGAGAGCTGTTACAATGGAATCAGAGCAAGAATTTTGTAGGACATTTTGAAGATTTACATTTTACTTTGTTGTAAACAAATATACAATTTTCTTCAGTGAATAATGCAACTGCATGCTGGATTTCTTTTCATCTTTTCTATTATTTTCCATTGCTCCTGTTGTGGCAAATAGTTTTCATAGCCAACCCCTGGAGCGGGCTACTTAAACTATTGATATGTGTTAAGTGGTTTTATTGAGTATAATGTTATTCCATTAACATGTCTCAGCATGGAAAAACTGGCAGTTCAGGACAAATGCTTCTGTTTGTAAATTATAATAATACATATCTTAGAGGCTAAAGCCTGAAAATGAATGCTACTTTTTATTCCATATCAGTGACATCTCCTATCTTTTTCAAAGAATTTTCCCATCCTTTTCTCTCACAGCAATTCAAAACATCCAGTATTTATAAATCAAAGAGGTAAAAATGCCAGTGAAATGTATATCCTAAGTATTTGCATAATGTTTGAGCACAAGTGCTTTTATAGAAAGTTGTCAGTTTGCTAATATCTAGGTAGTTGTAGATATTAAAAAGAAAATTTGAGAGTCAACTTCTAAAGGCATAACTCATTTTGTACAATAAACATAAGACAAGACTACTGTATAGTTTTCTGCCCCCTAAACTTTAAATTAAATAAGGCTTGCTTTAGGACAGCGGTCCCAATCTTTTTGGCACCAGGGACCAGTTTCATAGAAGACATTATTTCCACAGAAGTTGGAGGGTGTATGGTTTCGGGTGATTCAAGCACATTACATACATTGTGCACTTTATTTCTATTATCATACACTGTCACTTGCTACTCACAGATAGGGTTTTGACTTGAGTCTGTAAGCAATTGATTTATTATGGTATCTATGCAATCAAAACTTTCTGCTAATGATAATCTGTATTTGCGGCTGCTCCTCAGCACTAGCATCGCCACCTCAGCTCCACCTCAGATTATCAGGCATCAGATTCTCATAAGGAGCACGCAACCTAGACCCCTTGTATGTGTGGTTTGCATTAGGGTTCCCACTCCTATGAGAATCTAATGCTTCTGCTAATCTGACAAGGGGAAAAGTTTAGGTGGTGATGTCAATGATGGGTACTGGTTGTAAATACAAATGAAGCTTTACTTGTTTGCCAGCTGCTCACCTCCTGCTGTGTGGCCTGGTCCTTAACAGGCCACAGACTGGTACCAGTACACAGCCTGGGAGTTGGGGACTGCAGCTTTAAGGCATGCCTACTTTTACTGCGGTAACCCTGAGTGATTCTACTTCTTTGGAGTAAAACTAATGCTTCCCAGTTTCAAATTTTGTTTAGATTCTGGTTTGAAAAGTGAAAGCCTAGGTAAAAATAGGTGAAAGATTCCTGACTATTCAAATGAAAACACACACATTAAGGAAGCAAGTTTAAGTGGCATTTCTAATATTTTTTAAAAGAATACTTTGACTAACAAATTTAAACAGGAGGCTGGGCATGGTGTCATGCTGCAATCCTAGCACTTCGGAAGGCTGAGGCAGGAGGATTACTTGAGCACAGGAGTTCAAGACCAGCCTGAGCAACATAGCAAGATCCCAGCTCTGCAAAAAATAGAAATATTAGCCAGGTGTGGCGGTGTTCATTTGTAGTTCCAGCTACTTGGGAGGCTGAGGCAGGAAGATTATTTGAACCCAGGAGTTTGAGGTTGAAGTGAGCTATGATGACCATACTGTTCTTATTATACCCAGGCAACAGAGCCAGACCCTGTTTCCAAAACATAAATAAAATAAAATAAACATGTTTTCAAAGGAAATCACAACAACTTTTAGATTAATTTGGGAGCTATAGAAAATTAGAAAATAATTGTAATGTCTGGTAGCTATAAAGTATATAGTACGTCCTGTGTATTTGTCCAAAAACTATTTGCCTGATGTGGTTACCAGGTTGATGGGCTATATGCAGATAGACTAAACTTCCTAATACAAAATAAGGTAAAATGTTTTGGGGAGCCCTTGTTCTACTCTAATCAATTCCTAGGCATGATAAATATGTAGAGTAATATGGAAGTTATGACCCAATGGAGAAAAAAAGAAAGCATATAGTATTTTGAGTAATAATTCTCAGGGAGGTAGAAGAGGTGAGAATACTCAAGTTCCCTCAAATTCATAAAAGGCTTCAAATGTGGTTTGATATTTGCTTCAATCTGTCATACATTTAACTGTATTTGAGGGAAGAGGTATAAAAATATGTGCTAAAATAAATACCTACAGCATAGTTTAGTTTTTAATCATGACTTGTCATATGCTACCCCACTCCATGTTATTCTGGAAGTCTGAAAAAAATGTAGCACTTACATTACTTTCAATCTATGGGAGGTGCCAATTCTTAGAAGACAGAGGAGAATCTGCAGACTGTGTGTATGATAGGAAAATACAGCAAGGTAATACAGCAGGTAGAAGTTTCTTCTCACAAAAAAATGAACATAGCACATATGAAAAGGCAGCCTTTTATGCTTCATAAATGTAAGAAGAGTCATTAACCTGACTAGCAGAGTTTCAGAAAAGATGAAGCAAAAAATGTGTTGTATGTTGAGAAAAAGTCTATTAATTTACTGCACATGGATTTTTTAAGGTCAAAATAAGAAAGACAATGGAGAGCTAGTACACTACTTTAGAAAAATTGCTTAACACTAAGAAATGACAGAGAGATTAAGACAACACATTCAATATTTTGCTATGTCACTCTTGTCATTTAGGATAATGTTCAGATGTAAAGAATAGCCCCAAAGTTAAGGGGCAATGTAAACCCATCATTAGTGGTTTTTAGCCATTTTAAATAATTTCAACTCTTCAAGATCAAATTTAATATAACCTAAGAATATTGAAACTGCTGACAAAAATTAAAGCAGTAAACTATTAACTATAAGATTCATAAAGTTAAAAGGTCAAAAAGATATTTGATTCTTTGCTTGGCTTTAAATTATCTTTTTATAAATGAGTGAACTGAGGTATTGGAATATTAGGTCTATGGACATAGACTAACCTGCTGAAAAAGTACAAACCAGAACTGAAATCCACATCTCCTGATAATCAGCTCACTGTTTATAAATCACATCGTAGATCCCATAAAATAAATCAAATGACCATCCTTGTCCAGAGTCTGCTTTCCAAATTGACCTGTTTACAATATTAGAAGAAACTATAGGTTTAGCATCCGTGATACCTCACACCTGGACTAGAGGCTTTATATACCTTAAAACTAAGTCTCATGAAATCTCTCAAATGTACATATTATTAGCTTTATTCTATAAGACAAGAAAATGAGCCTCATAGATTATATTACTAGCTTAATGTCACGTAGTCAATAAGACTGGGATTTTTCATGGATAAAAATGCTCTTCTGTTCATACTTCATAATATTATGCCATCACCACTTCATTTGAAAAATATAATTCCTCTGTCAACATGTTAACCAGCAATGCACGTGTAAATGTGTCCATCAGCTTGTTTTCTTTTTAAGGTACACGAGAGATTAATGATTTTTAAACTTTGTATGTATGAGTCTCTTGGGGATCTTATTGAAAATTCAGATTTTAGATTTTAACTTAGGTGAGGCGTGAGATTCTGCAGTTCTAACACACTCCCTAGTGATGCTGCTGCCGGTCTACAAACCAAGTTTTAAGTAGCGAGCTGTTAGTAGCGCTACAACATTTACTGTGGCCTGCGGACGTATAGAAGTTTGAAAACTATTGCTCTTCTGCAATGAGATAAGGAACTTGTGCAAGAATATATAAATCAAAACCTGTCTTCCTTAGTGGAGAAAGTCAAGAAAAGAATGACAGGTGAACCAAATACTGTGCTTAGTGATATGGTAGATTTACATTCTGACACAAACTTCTTATATAAAACATAGGATGGGTAACAACTAATTTGCTGACAAGCTACATGCAGAAGTACATATGTTGGGGACTGAGAGTGGATGGTAATTTGGAATATGGAAGAGGAGGAGTAAAATGAATTTTGGTGAAAAATTATTACCTGTGGAAGTAGAAACAGCTCTGCAGTGCAGAGCCCACTAAGCCATGAAGACTGACTACCTGGAGAGAGGATCATCAAAGGTAGGGAAAAAAGAGTTTGGTTGGACATCAGTCAGACTTTTCCTATTTAATAAATTTACTTTAGGCATGGAACAGGGTTCTTACCACACTATCCTAGCAATGCTCCTTTTGGAACCTAGAAAGTAAGAGTCTCTGCAATTTTGGCCGGGCGCGGTGGCTCACGCCTGTAATCCTAGCTCTCTGGGAGGCCGAGGTGGGCGGATCGTTTGAGCTCAGGAGTTCGAGACCAGCCTGAGCAAGAGCGAGACCCCATCTCTACTATAAAAAAAATAGAAAGAAATTAATTGGCCAACTAATAGATATAGAAAAAATTAGCCGGGCATGGTGGCGCATGCCTGTAGTCCCAGCTACTTGGGAGGCTGAGGCAGCAGGATTGCTTGAGCCCAGGAGTTTGAGGTTGCTGTGAGCTAGGCTGACGCCATGGCACTCACTCTAGCCCGGGCAATAAAGTGAGACTCTGTCTCAAAAAAAAAAAAAAAAAAAAAAAGAGTCTCTGCAATTCTCTAGTCTTACTACACAATAGAATCAATCTTGGGAGCTTTGAAAATGATCTCTCTGGAGACTATGATTCAATAGGTTTTCATTCAATTGCTTCATTGCTAGACCTTTTTAAGCTCCTCAGGGAGCTTAAATGTAGCTTAATATGTAGCCAAAGTAAAAAAAAAAAGTCTACATGACAAATAATTAAGCTTCTGAAAGCTAACTTGTGAACCTAAGCATTATTAATAATATGTTTCTAAGGAAATAATATTATCATGCAGTGTTGGGTTTCATCAAGTTTCTACAGAATTCAGAAGAAACTAAACTAATGGCACAGATGGAAGTAGACTAGAGAGGAGTAATTGCTAGGACACAACATGAATCCAGTGGGTACTAGTTGGGGAAAACTAGCCTTATTTAGTGTTTTGGTAGTTGTTTCATATAAGATAAATAAAATATTTATCATAATAATACTGCTTTATCTTTCTCTTAGCTCTTGATGAAAACAATTTCATGTATATTATTATATGTGATATCCACCCCAGTTGTGAATATAAGGCAAATAATACATTATTAATCTTAAGACTGAATTCCTGAGATTGTAAAGACTTATCTGCGTTTACTCAGATATGTCTGCTGACATTGCATTAAATCTACAAATATTCGTGGCAGAAAAGCACTGATAAAGTCTTCCATTACAACTTTTTAGACAGGTTGAAAAGATATGGGCTAGAATATAAAGCAAATAGGTGGATTTGTAGGTTATTAAATATGTTTGTATTCAAAATATGTTGATACATGTCAACCATGATGGAATTCTGTAATGAGGAGATCAGGATCTGTTCTAGTTCTACATTTTAAAATATTTTAATATCAATGAGTGTGATAAGATACAGAACTTATGATTATCAAATACACAAAGCTGAGATTGACAGTTAGAATTCTACATACCAGAATCCATAGTTTAAAATTCTGACAGACTGGAATAAGAGGTCAAATACAGCAAGATAAAATTTTACATGCAGATAAAATTCTGCTTAGGTTCAAAAATGCCAGGTGCATTTAAAAAGAACATATCAACTATCTTCAAGTATTTGAAGTGTTTTTGTATAGAAGAGAATTTTGACACAGGTTGCATAGATCTCCATGACAGAAATAGGGAGTGAACAAAAAATCAAGGTAGTTTGTTGCAGAACATTAGAGGATTTTTTCTGACAGCATAGGAACTAACATTTTCAGAAGCTTCATCCATATAGGTGCTTGGTGCTCTGCCACATGATTCTGCCTAATTCTTACAGTACTGCTAGACAGAAGGTACAGTACATTCATTTGTAGTGAAGAGACTGAGATTATGGAAGTTAGGTTTTTGTAAAATGTTACATATGGAATATGAGGTAGACTCAAGATTGGAACTCAAGTCTTCCTGCCTCCATTTTGCAAGAAATAGTTATCAAAACAATAAATTCTTAATCATGCAAATTATTCAAACAAAGAGAGGGAATCATTTGTCAGAAATGTTCCAGAGAAAAGTCCCATAAATAGACAACTTAAATAGATTAATTTTAATCATCTAAATTTTCTTCTAATTGTTGGATTTTCAGATCCAACTACCATTTTTTTTCCTAGGGGCTACATGCTTTCCTATCACATAATTGTCATGGGAATTATAAGTTAGTATAATGTGACCTGTACTCTAGCCAGTTAGCATCTCCTCACCTCACCCAAGTCACACTTAGTTGGTTGAACAAAGGATGTTGCACTTACTCCTAGACTAGGCAGTGAATTTTTTTTCATGAAGTTTCTAAACTTGGATCTAGAGCATGTTATTGTTCTCGTAAGTGATTCAAACTACAAATTCTAAAGCTCAGGACCTGCTAAAAGCCATGTTTACTTTTTACATAGAGAAATATTGTCTAGAGCTAGAGACACAGAGAGCATCAGGTGAGAAAGAGGAAGAATAAAATAAGTTTTGCTGAAAAATGCATTACCTATATAAGTAGCAAAAGCCCTGCAGTGCCAAGTTCCCTAGGAGAGTCCTAGTGGCATACAAGAACCAGCTTCTGTATTTCTGAGGCTGAGCTACATTCTGGTCATTGGTTCATAACAAACACCCCTTACCCTTTAGATTTAGCTAGTTTGAATCAAGTTTCTCATTATTACAACTCAAAATTGCAGGAGTCACTTTATGCCAAGAAATCTAACAAATAAACCTACACATTTGACCCCTGTAATGTGCTGAAATAAAAAAAAAAAAAAAGAAAGAAAGAAGAAAATTCATCCCCACATGAATAAAATCATCCTTCAGCCTTGTTAACAAACATTCTCTGGGCAGTTCATCAAACCAGTAGGTCATACTGAGGAAAAAGATAAAAGGCTTTCACAATGCTTTGTACAGTGAGCACTCAATAGATAATTGTTTTATACTCAGTAAGTAGTCTTCTGCTAATAAAAAGTCTTAATATACAGAAATGTAATTTAACATATTTAAGGATTAGTTTTTGCTTGTGAGTCACAATTTTGATGTAAATTATGTCAACCTAAATAAACAAAGAAAGGCTCTATAAAAGAAATGATGTTTATTTGGGAAGAGAACATTGCAATGGGGATACCTGTGCCATAGTAAACTCTGTGCAATTCAGGGGGGTAAATTTTTTTTTTTTTAGACAGATTCTCACTTTGTTGCCTGGGCTAGAATGCCCTGGTGTCAGCCTAGCTCACAGCAACCTCAAACTCCTGGGCTCATGCAATCCTACTGCCTCAGCCTCCCAAGTGTCTGGAACTACAAGCACGCACCACCATGCCGGGCTAATTTTTTCTATATCTTTTTAGTTGGCCAATTAATTTCTTTCTATTTTTAGTAGAGACGGGGTCTCGCTCTTGCTCAGGCTGGTTTCCAACTCCTGACCTTAAGCAATCCTCCTGCCTTGGCCTCCCAGAGTGCTAGGATTACAGGCGTGAGCCACTGTGCCCAGCCTAGGAAGACAAAAGTTTTTAAAGGAAAAAATGAGAAGGATTACATAATTGTTTTGAAATAATTATCCTTGGCTATAAAGGTCGGTACAAGGATGATCTGAGTTCAAGGTTGGTCAGGCAGTTGCTGGGCAGCTATTCTTGTAGAAGTATTTTTCTGTCAGGTTGCTATGGCTTTTGTGCGAGGTTGTGGATTTTGCAGTCTTTTGTATGAGTTTTTGTTATCAGGTTTAAAAGCATGAGGACTCTCTCTTCATGGCGTTCTCCGACTTAATTTGTCAGGTTTTTTAAAAAAAACACTAGTGACTTCATTTTTATTCTGACAAATTTCGCAATTATAATTTAGTTATTTCAAGAAAGTTGTTACTTTATAATGTAAATTTTGATATTTATTCCACCCTCAATTTTTTATGCAAAAATAAGTTTTGTGTTCACATTAGTATTTAATTTTCTAAATAAAGTTGCCTTGTAGTAATAAAGGCATAAGGATATGAGAAACCCAAGATAACAATATAGTGTATATGACTTGATTCCGTGTGTGCGTGTGGGGTGTGTGTCTATAAAATCAGAATGCTAATTTTAGCTCCGTGTACTACTCTATAAAATTAAATTTTCTATTAAAGATATAATTGCAACTGAAAGCGTTTTTAATTAGAATATTTCAGGCTATATATCCAACGTTCTACACTGGGGCCTCAACATTAACCCTCCAGTTAATGTATTTAATTAGTTGTTTTATATAAAGCTTATTAAAAATTTAAGCTTTTAATGTAGTCTGTGCTCCATTTTACTCTCAGCATCTCATACCGTATTCAGAATGGTGAATTAAATGATGATAAAATAGTTTTCATTGTGTCTATAACCATTAACGTTTCAGCTATGGTTTCTAAATAGAATGATGTATCGGACTGGCCAGTTATTTGATAAGAAGGCACTCTGATGGTTTCTATTCAATAACCTTCTTATGTTTTTTAAATTTTTCCCCAGTCTTATACATTTACACAACCATCAATAACCTTCTTATAATCATAACTCTGTAGTATATGTCTAGACTGACATTTGGAATACATATATTATGCCAATATATTTACACTTTTCTACCACTTTTTTTTTCTGAAAACAAATGTTATCTTATCAGTTCGGCAATTGATGTTTTGCATACTGGTAAAAGAGAGTTTTAAATGGATATTACATTATATCAGGAAACATAACAAAAGACAATATATTATTGTAATTTTTTAAAAAAGCACATTTTCCTGAATAGAAAGAAAATTTGGAGAAATTAATCTTGTGATTATTTTTCTCATACCTGAAAATGTAAATGAATCACTTCCTCCAAGGTAAAGGTTAAAATTTACCTTTATTATTCCTTACTTTTGGTAAAGTTATTGTGCAACATCTAGTATTTTGGGAAAAAAAACAAAATGATGATCATAGATGTCTTAAATATAAGTCTAAATATAAAATATGTGCATACATATATAAATAAAATTATAAATAAAATATTTTCTATTTTAAAAGGTTTTCTGAAAATATACTTTTAATAAATGATAAGCCACATTTATCTTTTCTTTTGATAACAGCACTAATTTTTTTTGTTGATTATACCTTTCCTAGTGCTTGCATTTCTGCTGGCATTGAGGACATGAGGGTGAGAGTTGACATGTTAATAACCATAATACAGTCTAAACTAATCTGACCTTTTTTCAGAATAAGACTCTTGAGTAGAGTGATATTCAAATTTAAAGAACTTAAAAATGAGCACTTCTTTTTATAAAATTTACAAAAGATAGCTATTAAAAACCATTTTGATATGTCTACTTTTGGAGGTCAGATTGTATTTAAATTTTGCTACAATTTTGACTATCCAGTGACTTTGAATATCATTTTTTTACATCTCTATTTGTACTATTTACCTATCTATGCTTAAGTAAACATGAGTGTATTTGTATGATTTATCAACAATTATTAATTCATAAAAAAATTTGAAAAGTGTATTTCAAGTACTGAAAACATCTAATTCAGTGGTAGTTTAATTGTAGGCTACATATATTTTTTGATATTTTAATAATGCATGTATTTATGTGTGGATGATTTTATAATCAGACATTCCTTTTATTGGTTAAAAAATTATAATGAATTTTCAAAAATCTCTATGAGAGATTTCTAGTGGTATGAAAAATGAAAGAACAAATTGTAGCATGGAGAATATTTCTGTGATATCTCTTTACATAGTAAATGCTGAAGAATATTTCATTTTTAATTATAATAATATTAATTTATGTTTTAAAAGCTCAAGATGGATAAAATGTATATTTATTATAACAGAGGGAACATAGACGCACAAATCTCTACATATGCTAATTTCTATATTTGACACTCTATTTGATGCAAACCATTAGATTCCACTTAGTAATTAAAAATATTGGTTAATTTACATCTAAAATGATTAGTACATTATGTAATCATAAGCAGAGCTGAATTAAGATGTCAGGAGAAAATAGGATTATTATCACAATACCTAGCCCGTTGGCAAATTTAAGTGATATGAAATTTTGGAATTCAAGTTAGAGCCTTCAACAAGGCAAAGACACTCAAAACTCAGTTCCCAGGAACTCTGAGTTTTTCAATAGCTCATCCAGACTAATGTCTGAAACCTAAAAAAATAATGTATGGTTTGTAATATTAAAATGTATTATTTAATGGTTTAGCTGCAACTCATTCAACATTTGTAATAAATATCACACATGTTATATTTTATATATCTATATATTATAAATTTGAATTATATGTAAAGTTATACCAAATATTAGATATATGTTACATATAAACTATCTACATTTTTATATAGAGAAACAAAATAAGCAATATGTATATTAATATACAAATTTTATCTATAAACTGTGTACTATGGCCAACTTTAAGTATTTTATATGATATGAGAAGAGTTGCTTAAAATATCTGTAAACATAGTTTATGCAATCATAGCTAAGAACTCATTCAATAAACATTTATTAAGGCGTTTCTATGTGTACTAAAGAGTGCCATCCTCTGTGAGAGATCAGCTAAGACTGTAATACATTGTCATCGGCCTCAAAGAAATGAGGTATAATTGGACAGAACTATGAAAGAATATTTGAATAATAATATATTCTGTATCAAAACTCTTTTTTCTTATTTCTTTTGTCTCTCTTTCATTTCTCTTCTGTAACACAGAACAAAACTGTCATTCTGAAATAATTCAACATAAAATACTAGGCTTAAAATTTGTCTGAATTAACTTCATATTAATTTATAAATTCAACATGGTTCCATCAATAATATCAGAGATAATATATGTTTGTTTTCTAGTTTTTAATTTTTTTTGTTTTTATATTGTTTTGGAGCTAGATATGTTATTTCTGGATTTCATATGAACAAATAAAGACTAGTCAGGAAAACTCAGAAAGAGCATAATGAAGAGAATCTGTCTAGAAAGGAAATCAAGAAAACAGTCTGAATTACAATAATAAAAATATATGTAATATTTAGGAATAAACTTAACTAAGGAGATGAAAGAACTATAAGCTTAAAACTATAAAACCCAATGATGGAAGAAATTTAAGAATACACAAATAAAAGGAAAGATATCCCATCCTCATGGATTGGAAGAATTATTATTGTTAAAATGTCCATACTACCCAAGTGATCTACAGATTCATTGCAATCCTTATTAAAATTCCTAGCTTCAAATAGAAAAAATAATCTTAAAATATTTACAGAACCATTCCACATCATCTAGTTTTTTATATATATGGCTTATATATGTATATAAAACCACAGAAAGACTCCAAATAGTCAAAGCAAACTTGAGCAAGAACATGGTTTTAGAAATCACATTTTCAGATTTCAAATTATATTGTGAGGCTATTCAAAACACATAGTTATCAAAACAGTATGGTATTGGCATAAAAATAGACACACAGAACAAAACATTGCAACTGAATAAAGAGCCCAGAAATAAACCATGCCTAATCAATCAAACAACTAATTTTGACAAGGGCACTAAAAATAGACAATGGAGAAAGGATAGTTTCTTCAATAGATGGTTCTGGGAAAACTAGATATCCATGTGCAAAAGAATGAAATTATACCCTTATGCCATATGCAAAAAAATCAACTCAAAATGGGTTATAGACTTAAATGTAAGACTTAAAACTCTGAAACTCTGAGATGAAAATATAGGGAAAAAACTCATTGACACTGGTCTTGGCAGTGGTCTTTTGAATATGACCCTAACCATACAGGCAAAAAAAGCAAAAGTAAACAAGCAAGACTACATTAAACTGAAAAACTTCTGCACAGCAGAAAAATCAATCAACAAATCAAAAAGGCAGCCTATAGCTTGGGAGAAAATATTTGCAAACCTTTGGTAAAGGTTTAATATTAAAGGTTTAATATTAAAAGTGTATAAGGTATTCACACACTCAATAGAAGGAAAAGAACCAGATTAAAAAATGGGCAAAAGAACCTGAATAGACATTGTCCTGAAGAAAAAATGCAAATGGCCAACAGTTATATGAAAAAATTCTCAGCATCACTAATCATCAGAGAAATGCAAATTAAAATAACAATGAGATATCATCTAATGCCTGTGAGAATAGCCATTATAAAACAAAAACAAAAAACAAAAGATACCAAGTGTTGATGAGAATGTGGAGATAAAGGGAACTCTAGTACACTGCTGTTGGGAATGTAAATTGGTACAACCACTATGAAAACAGTATGGAGGCTCCTCAAAAAGATAAAAATAGAATTACCATAGGATCCAGCAATCTCACTTCTGAATATATATTCAAATGATTTGAAATTAGTATGCAAACCTGCAGTCCCATGTGCATTGCTGCATATTCCCAGTAACGAATATGTGGAAACAATGTAAGTATCTGGTGACAGATGCATGGATAAGAAAATAAAGAAGAAAAAAGGCTTACCATTTGAGACTACATGCCTGAAACTATAGAACATTATGCTAAGTGATATAAGCCAGGCAGAGAAAGAAAAATGTCACATAATTTCATTTGTGTCTAGAATCTAAAAATGTCAAATTTGTGGAAGCAGAAAATAGAATGGTAGTTAACAGGGGTTGAGGTAGGAAAGGGGAGATGTTGGCCAAAGTGTACAAAGTTTCAGTAATGTAAGATAAATAAGCTCTAGAGGTCTAATGTACTATTAATATATACTGACTATAGCTAATAATATTATATTGTATACTTGAAATTTGGTCAAATAGTAGATCTTAAATGTTCTCATTACATATAAAAAAGTAAATGTGTGAGGAGATAAATATGCTAGTTAGCTTGATTGTAGTAATAATTTCACATTATATATATCATGTTGTGTGCCTTAAATACACATAATTTTAATAAAAGATAAAAAGGTAGAAATTAATATCATAAAGACAAATCAATTAAAGATAATATAATATCTAAAGATAAGTTTGTAAAAACTGTATAGTAATCTGGATAAAAACAATCCATTTGGTCTGTGAGTTATCAGAACACTTTCTAAATAAAGAAAAAATCTGTGGAAAATAATACAATAAACATGCAAAAATGGGAGAATTTCTTATAATATTGAAATAGAATGTCTTTTCTAGTGACATTAATATTATAAAGATGTATAATAAAATATTGTTCACCACAACTTCGTAAAAGTAAAAAACTTCTACATGTTACTTGACACCATACTCAAATTCGAAAGAACAAAAATAAAACTTGAAGTAAAAAGATGTTTGTATCTCATACTTTGTTAAAGGGATAACATCCCTATTATATGAAGAGTTTCTAAAATCAATAAGAAAAGGATCAAAATCCTTATTAAAACATGAGCAGAGCATATGGAGAATTTACTAGCACAGAATAAATATAGCTTCTTTTTAAATATATGAAGAAATAGATGCTCAACCTCACTCCTAATAAAAGTTAATTACATTTAAAATTGCATTAAAAATTACATCAAGCTACTCCCCTCCTATATGCACAATGTATCAATGTATTGACCCAAAGCTCACAGTGATATTATACAATACATTAATGAGGCTCTGAGTAAAAGGATATTTTTATGTATTTCCATTTGCATATTAAATTCCTATAATCTCTATATGGGAAAATCTGACAGTATCTATCAAAATTATAAATGTTTATAACCTTTTAACCTGCATGTTTACTTGTACTTGTTCTCCTGGGAAATAACTTATGTAGAAAGTTTCCATTGAAGCAATCTTTAAATATCAAATGATATGTTATATGCTAATGCCTATCAAAAGAATCTGGTTAGATAAATTATGGATAATCATAAAGTGGAAATTATGTGCATGTACAAAGGAATTGGGAATGTATATATTAGTATATGTACACTGTCTCCTATTAAATTAAGAAAGCAAGGTACAGAAGCATGTGACAGTACAATATTTCATATGTCATGAGGGGAATTAGATTGTGTATCCTTTCTAACTTGTATAAATATAGACACAATCAGGAAATAAAGGCAGAACAATAATTCTCATCTCTGTGTATAAGTGAGTGGATGTGGATATTAGGTGGACATGGAAATGGAGATGGATTTTTCACTATGTATAATGATGATTTTATATAAATATAGGTAATATGTAATATGTATATATATGTGTTATATGTGCATATATATGTGCTAAACCTATATACATCCCACAAACACCCATGTATATATGATGTTTAAATAAATAAACCCCTTGGCCGGGTGCGGTGGCCCACGCCTGTAATCCTAGCACTCTGGGAGGCCGAGGCGGGTGGATTGCTCAAGGTCAAGAGTTTGAAATCAGCCTGAGCAAGAGCGAGACCCCGTCTCTACCATAAATAGAAAGAAATTAATTGACCAACTAATATAGATATAGAAAAAATTAGCTGGGCATGGTGGCGCAGCCACTCGGGAGCCTGAGGCAACAGGATTGCTTGAGCCCAGGAGTTTGAGGTTGCTGTGAGCTAGGCTGATGCTATGGCACTCACTCTAGCTTGGGCAACAAAGCGAGACTCTGTCTCTAAATAAATAAATAAATAAACTCCTGAAAGTTAAGACTGGAAGATTTGCCTGCATGCTGTGAAAACAAGTCATTTATTCTTGGTAGTATTCTCTGTCAAAGTAGTTGAAAATTTACTTTTTTTGTCCCCATTTTCCTAATCTGAATCCAGTGTTTTGACAGTGGGTTTGACAATGAAAAGATGTGCATATATGGCAGCATAGTATGGACTCATTCCAGGGATACTAGAGAAAAATCCATCTGCACAATAACATAGATTGGGACACCTATATTTGTATATTCTAAGTAGCCACAGATTTTTCCCAATGTTCAATGTGTTTTTCACAGTTCATCAGCCATTAAGGAACATATTTGTGCTGGGCTTTTAAAGCTTGCCGAAACAAGAGCACAAGGTCCTTGATAAGAATTTATTTCTGCAATAAACTATAATCCTTTTCAATCTTAAGGAAGCAGTTCTATTTTTGCTTTAAAAAGAAAATTATATATATTCATTACACGTGAAATTTGTGAAAGATGCCCCAAATAATGGTGTTCTATAATGTAGCCACAATGATGCATTTGACACAGAGAATAGTAATGCCAAGTTCTTATAGAAATGTCCCTTGAGCAATATATAATACTTGATAGCATGCTCAACACATTATATAATTTTTTCTTTTATGACATATTTTGTATAAAGAAAATTTTCTATTATAGTAGGTGCTCTTCAGTGATTTCTATCATAACAATAATATCTCATATAATGGACTATTTTATAATCCACAAAATGATTTCATTCACATTATCTCATTTGTTCCTTGCAGAGGTTAATAGCATTTTAAAAAAGGAAAAGCAAAGTTAAAGAATGTCTGTGGTTTGTCCTAAGCAAAATATCTAGTAAATATAGATGCAGAGACCTGGAACTTGAACTTAGATTTTCTGACATGTTGTTCTATATCTTCTTTATTGTATTTGATTAAGTCTTCAAAAAATGACATGATCCAAAACATTATAAATTTCTCATTAAAGTACTGGATCTCTTACTCGAATACTGTATACCTTGAATTTCAACCACTGATGTTGCTGTGTAAGGCCATCTTTGAAAACTATTGTATTTGAGAATGACAGCATTATTATTTTTTATTATTATTAATATTTGTGAAAGAAACTCCATTTCTCTTCTACAATTGCCTGTGAATTTAAGTGCCTTAGAACAATTTCAAGGTCCCAGAATATAAACCATCACAAAGTAGGGCGCTAAAATTGTATATCCCTTAGGAACTCTGAATACCTTTCTTATTGTCCATTTTAATTATAGTCAAGTAAATAACAACAAGGAAGTGACTCTCATAGAGCAGAGCCAGAGCTGTCGTCAGAGCAGAAAGTTTATGTTATGCCTGCATAGCTGTACTGGGTAAAAGCTATGCACTAGTAATTTTTGTGTATACCTTTTAAAGGGGAATTTTTATTACAAACATACTATTCCATGTACACAATTGTATACTTAATATCACTGGGGACAAAGGACTTGTCTGTCAGCTTCAAATCCATGTACGATGAGATGCTATCTATCATCCTCATGGAAATGTATACACAGAGAGCTAACATCTTAGAATTTGAGCTGGTTTTGTAACTGGGTGAAATTTGGGCCCTCTTTTGGGGAGATTGAATCTTTTAATATATCGAAATTAGGATACCCCTTGACACCATTGTTGCTAAAGGCAGGGACTATGAACGAATTAAAGATACTTACATATAAACAAAAACTTACATTATTGGGTTATGAAAGTGTCCTCAAACACGCACACATACACACACTCTCTCTTTCTGGGCTGGCATATAAAAAGTTATAGCAATATGACCATGTTCTGATCAAAGGATTTAAGAA
Source organism: Mirza zaza (assembly GCA_008750895.1). Classification (NCBI taxonomy): domain Eukaryota; kingdom Metazoa; phylum Chordata; class Mammalia; order Primates; family Cheirogaleidae; genus Mirza; species Mirza zaza. The sequence continues at coordinate 60,729 of VSMD01005502.1, forward strand.
AATATTGGTAGAAACTTTCAGAAAATCATTTTCTACCCTCCTTCACTTCTCCTATATCCTGCTGTAATTTGAATATGAAAAGTGGGGCACAAGAAGCTTTCCTGGACCATGTAGGTACTTCAGACATAAGCCAGGCACTTAAGATGGCAAGACAGAAAGAAGAACTAGATGTCTCTGATAACAGAGTTACCATCGCAACCCACCTACTTCTGGACATACTTATCTTGCTTATGCCACTGCTATTTCTAGTCACTGGTATTGGCACCAGAACATAATAGCCTGCTGATGCAAGAAAGATTGGTTTAGTTTGTTAGCTCATTAGCCACTGACTCACTAGAATGCCGTATTCTCCTTGCTGCTTTCTGATTTCCTGAGCTCAGGCAAAAATGTATCAGTAGGAAAGAAAAGTTAAATTTAAGAGGGTCAGTTACTTGAGGGATGAAGAGTAGGAGGCTGTTATAGAAATAAGTGCACAGGTAATATTTTAAGCTCATGAATTCCCTGGGTTTGTGAGTCAGCTTCACCTATTATTATCTGTATGATACTTGCTAAGTTATTTATCCTCTCTGTGCCTCAGTTTCCCCATCTGTAATTTTGGTATAATAATCATACCAACCTCAATGGTTACTGTGAAGAACAAGCAAGGTGATATTTGTAAAATACTGATAATAGTTGCTGGCATATAAAAAATATTCAAAAAACATTGATGTTATCATTATTATTAATAATTATGTAAAAAAGCAAAAGAGAACTTGAATTAAAAATAATAAGAATACTCAAAGAGATGTAAAAAAATTCTTTCTGGAACTGAAAAGGAAAATACTTGTCATAGAGGGCAGAATTAGGGTTTCAGATGAGCAAATGAATGATATTTCTTATAGAAGAGAACATGTGAATATAAATAAATAAATAAATATAATTATGTATGGATGCCAGAGCTTCCAAGCGCAAATAATAAAAGTTACAGTTTGAGAAAAGGAAACATACAAGACAGCAAAACAGGTTTTCTGATATGACAAATGGATAAATAATAATGACCACTTCATGGATGTTGTAAGGTTTAAGTAAAATAATACATATAAAGTGCCTATCAGATTACTTAGCAATTAATAACTTCTAAATAAACATTATTTATTTATTAGTTAGAGAAAGACTTCATTTATAAAATTACTAGGAGTTTCCAAATTCACAGCCATATTGATAAGGGGAAAAGACACTGATATTAATATTCTCTGGTTAAATACTAAATTCATATCCTATTAGACACAATTTTAAGAGCTTCAAAATAGGAAAAATGTTACTGTTGTGATTATGTAGCATTTTTAGCCACAATATATATTTTCTATTCTTCTAGTGGCAATTCAAATAAAAGAAAACTATCCAAGAGTAGAATATGGAAATGTTCAAAAGAAAGAAAAGTGAAACAAAATTTTTCTTATCTGATATCAACATTTCTTGTAATGTTACTGCTAAAAATTTGCAGTTTTACATTGAAATTGTTAAAAGATCAGTTAAACTTACTAAATTGTACAGTTTTGGACTGAAACATTTATGTAAAATCAATATATGGCAAAGTTGGTTTATCAAATTTGTAGAAAATGATGGTGAATTTAGTAATTATTTTTTATTATAATTTGCCATTCATTTGAAAGTAAAAAAAATAGGAGAGGAAGATCCTTATAGATAGAATGAATATTTATGTTTTAAAAATAAAACAACAAACATTTGAAAATTATTTTAAAATTGACGTTTACATTCTGAAAGAATATCTTGTTGGGCAAGAGTCACGAGACAAAGTCATGAGTAAAGAATATTTGGTACATAAAAATTTTTTAAAATTACGTAAAATTTCACTGTAAGCAAGGTCTAAAAGAAAAATAGACTGAGAAATTGTTGACAACAAATGTACTAGAGGTTATTATTCCTAACTAATAACTACTCCAAATGAAACTGGCAAATACCCCCTACAGAGGAGATTGAACATCATCAAGTCAACAGATAGTTCAATAAAATCCTTCTCTACTAAAAGACAGATAATAAAACAAATAATTTGAGGAAATTCAAGATCAGCGGAGACTCTTAACCCTACTCAATGTTTGCAAAATACAGGAGAAGGTATTGCATGTGAAAAAATACTATAAAACAGGAACTTTGTAAAAAGTTTGGAAATTAAAAAAAAAACAACTAAAAAGATCTTTAAAAGAGCTAGAAGATAAAACTTGAAAAAAATAATATAGAACCTAAATATAAACAAATGAAAAACAAGAGAAAAATAGATATTCATCTAGTAAATCAAATATCCAATTAATAGAAGCTTCTGAAAAGCCCACAGAAGAATGCTGTTGGAAGATTATCAAAGAAAAATATATATTAACCCTCATAATTTTTCATGGGGAATACATTCAAAGACCCCAATAGATGTCTAAAACCATGAGTAGTACCAAACCCACCTTCTGTCAATAAGAATATGCTTCTGATCATGTCTTCTGCTCACAGATTTATTATCTTTTCAATCACTACTAAGCACTTATCATGTATTATGTCTGTAACTTTTGCAGTTTTAGATGCCACAACAAAACTAGCATGAATTTCTTTTTTCTTCTTCACAATTTTATGAAAAGAAAATTCATTCTTACTGAGTATCTTGGCAACCTCACCATAGGAATTGTCTTTTCTTACTAAGTTAAGAACTTTCACCTTTTCATTTAAGGAAAGCACTTAAAGGCTTCTCCTTAGCACATATGAATTTTCAGCTTCATTACACTTGTGCATTGGGAAATTATTAGGTAAAATAAGGATTACTTGACCACAAGTACCCAGGTACTGTGACAGTTGATCTGATAACTGAGACGGCTACTAAGAAACCCATGGGACAGTAGTTATACGGTGTGGATACACTGGGCAAAAGGATGATTCATGTCCTAGATGGGCAATTTAAAACTTATGAATTATTTCTTAAACTTTACATTTAATATTTTCAGACTGTGGTTGACTACAGGTAGCTGAAACCATGGAAAGCGAAACCAAGGATAAGGGGGAACTACTGCTTAAATAAATTTATTAAAATTGAAAACCATGAGCTTCCAGATTTCAAGGCCCACTTAGTGGCTAAATCAATGAATTACAGCAAACAAAACAAATACAAATATCTACACCAAAGTCTATGTTTGTAATATTTCAAAAACCAGGAATTTGAAAGAAGATCTGAAAATAAAAGAGAGAGGGGGAGAAAGAGACAGAAAGAAGAGAGAGTATTTCCAACATAAATATTATCATCAGTTAACTTTTGATCATATGTGATGTAAATTTATAGTTACGTAAAGTCTCAAAAATTTTAAATTGTTTGTTGGATTGTCTATTATTTTAACATTGTCCTTTTCACTTACACACTCCCCTATTCATTCAAAAGATGAATTTTTGAATGAGATTTCCCAGACTTTCTTGTCAGTAGAAATCCGAGTAAGTTGCTGCCATTGTGAGGCTATTAGACAACTTTTGGAAAGAGAGCAATGGGGAGATGCAAGGACAGAGAGCGTGATGTTTGCAGTGGAGTCTGTGCTCACTGCTCCCAAGACTCACTTTGGTCCTGCAGGCAACAGATTCCTGCACCTCAGATCTGAAAGCCATAAACTGTTTTTATTTTTAACTTTGCTCCTAGTTTCTTTGTGCTTGAAAATATAGATTGCTTTCAGGGTCTCTGATGATACCCTGTGTAATATACTTCCCATGAACACATTCATGAGAAGATTAAATGAAGAAAGGAGGAAGGGATAAAGGAAGGGAGGGAAGAAAAAAATTAAGGCAATTTTAAATTCCAAAGGTAGGGGGGTTGCTCAATAAAAGAAATACAATCATAAATTTTTTTGTGAATAATATTATATGGTCATAAGAATATACTATGAATATTGTTTTAACCTAAACTTATATGTGTGCACCTGTGTATGTATGTTTGCATATAAGGGAGGGGAAGGGAATGTAAGTTAGATTATTTCTCCTCTTCTAACATAGGAAGACAATAAATATTGCTCATTATTGAAAATAAAAAATATAGTGGTGAAAACATTTTTAATATGGAGATATTTGAAGAAATATCTAAAATAAATAGTCATTCTGGAGTCCTCTTTCTCATTTCCCATCACCTAGTCATCATTAACATAATATTTTATTAATTATTTGAAGCCTTTTTGTTTGTCCCTTTTTTTTTGGCACAGAGCACCCTCTCTTGAATGAAATGTTCAAGAAAAGTTATCTGTTTCTTTGCCGTATCTTATACCCATACACCAAGAATATTACCTGGTACTACATAAATATTTAGTAAATAAATGAATTTCTGAAAAGTTAAAAGTGGTTGCCTATGGGGAATGTGCACTTTGGGGCAGAATACTGCTTCTTTCCATTATAAATCAAGTAGTATATTTGAAATTTTAAATTATATACATTATGTTTGTGATAAAACTATAAATACATTTTTAAAAATTTCAGTGCACCTTTGGAAGTTTTGGTTAAGTGAACAAAAAAGTAATTTACCAGATAGTGTGCAATTTATGTTAAAATAAACATATAAACCTCAAAATCTCTACATGTATACCTAAAGGACATAGGAAAGGTATGGTAGAGTGTACACTCAACAGTTACAATTGATCACTCCCGAGAGATGGAATTCGACTGGGGTAAAGATAAAGTAATAATTGTTTCATTTTCTTCTTCTTCTTCTTCTTCTTCTTCTTCTTCTTCTTCTTCTTCTTCTTCTTCTTCTTCTTCTTCTTCTTCTTCTTCTTCTTCTTCTTCTTCTTCTTTTTTTAAGAGAGATAGGGTCTCGCTCTGTCACTCAATCTGGAGTGCAATGGTGCAACCATAGGTCACTGCAGCCTCAAACTCCTGGGCTCAAGCAATCTTTCCACCTCAGCTTCCCAGGTGCACACTACTGTGCCCCACATTAATTTTTTATTTATGCATGTCTGTACTGCTTAATTTATTGCAAAATTCATGAGTCATTCTTTTAATTATATAAATGCAAAATTCAATTATGTTTGGAAAAATATTTTCATTTACAGTCCCTGGAATAATGACATAACTTTTGTTATTTCATGTCTCTCACTTTCAATTCATTCTGGACTTCTCCCTGATTTAAGAATTAAGTGGAGCATGTGGTCAAATAATCAGTAAAGTAGCAGTATTTCTAATGACCTTTTTATTGGAGAGTGATAAGCTCTGAATTAAAATTATGTCTAGGCATTATACATTTGGGAAGGGAGTTGGCGACTGCAGTGGGAAGCAGACACAAATTATTCAATATAATTAAATTAACCTATTTAATGCAACTACTTGGGGACTTTAAGCAATGATTGTATACATTTCAAAATAACAACAGCAAAATACTGGAGATGTTTTCTTTTTTCCACACCTACAACATTTCATGCAGACAGAAACAAACATGACAGAATTCAGTGTCTTGTCTATGTATGTTGAAAAATACTGCCATGATGTACTTCGCTGCCACATAGATGAGCTTGTAAGATTTTGGAGTGTTCGAAATGTGACACAAAAATAGGAGATGTTAGTAGTTCTGATAAGTTTAATCAAGTTATTTCCTCGAAGGTGTATTTTTTTATTATTAAGAATGAGCATGTTAACATAGGTGTGATAGGAGCATGGAACGGTGTTTCTGTTTGTGCTGGCAGCACATTATGTTCACATCATGTTTTCAAATTTCATTTACAGATAAGGGCTGTGAGTAATTGTAACATGAAGTGGTAATCTACTGCTGATGTATGAAAATAGAGAGACTTAAATTAAAAACATCATTCAACTGAAATTTTAGATGGTCTGGTGGAAGGCTGGGTTTCTAAATGCTCAAGAATACCCATTCAAAAACAAATTTGCATCAAGTTATTGTATAGAATTTTATCTTTAACAAATGTCAAGTATTTTTAATAGCAATTGATTAACATTTCATTGTAGAACTATGTTTAAGATTTTTACACAAGAATCTTCATTATCCTTTAAGAAATATGGCTAACATTTTAATTTATATTATGCTTTAGTATATTATATATTAAGTAATATTTGGCTAAAAAGACAGTTGCAATATATTTTGGTGTTGTTCTTGATCACGTAGTATCAGTGAAAAAGTCATAAAAATGTAATTGAATGTAAATTTTTAATTAATGCAAAGGAGTTTTAAAATATTAACATTAAGCCAGCGCAGCGGTGCAAGCCTGTAGTAGCAGCTATTCGGGAGGCCAAGGCTGGAGGATAGTTTGTGTTCAGCAGTTTGAACTCAGCTTGGGCAGTGCAGCAAAACCCATTTCAAGAAAATTAACATTAAGTGAACGATTTTTAAGAAAAATTCTTTAACTACAGGTTATTTAGTTCAGTGCTTCCCATATCTTTGTACATTTTAGAAAATTCCCCAGCCTCATTCTAGTCTACATAATTTGATACCCTACAATTGGGCCAGGAAACCTGATTTTTAAATTTTTTTATAGATTTCAGTTGAGTCTGATGATGAATCTTTCTTTTTTCACATTTTTGATAGAGTCCAGGTCTTCTCATGTATAGATGAAGATTTGAAAACCTAGAGAGTTAAGATACATGTTCAGTGGGAGGTCAGAGCCCTGTTTGATAATTTGCTATGTTGCATAGCATCTTGGTCACTATGTTTTCCTGTGGCAAAAAGTACTCACAGATTTTGAGGGAGTATAATTTGAAAACAATAAAAATTAGCATACACACACACACACACACACACACACACATATATATATATATGTATATTACAGAATATGGACCTGGAGAGATAGCCCAATTTATTTTAGCAACAGTGGGAATCTCTTACCCTTAATATAAAGGAAGTCCTCAAAGCATCTAAACTCTTTCTTTACCTAATGAATTGTCAATATTACTTTGCTATAAAAAGGCAGATAAAAAGCAATGAAAAAGTACATTTTAATCTTTCTAAATTTCTTTAGAATTTGTATTTACTATTTCAGACAGCTTCTAATAATTTCACTGACTTTCTTTCCAATTTCTTGTTACTTGTTACTTGTAAATCCTTGTTACTCAGTGTGATTTTTACTGAGAGTTTAAACACAGATAACATGGAAGCCGAACATTCTCTAAATATTACCATCTACAGTGATAAAAGTACATGATGATTTCATTATAAATTGCTTAACCACCAGCGATATGTAGATGTGTGAAACTGTGTCAGAAAATGTACAAAATAATCACATACCTAACAAGGAAAATTCACTTAAACTTGACTGGCAATAAGATGTGGTCTTGAGCAATTCGTTTAATCTGTATTTCTCCATTTTCTCATATGTAAAATGAAATTATAGTAAAACATAAATTACAGGGTTGCTGTAAAGAGTGGTACACGTGGAATTGCAGTGCTCAGATCTCCATTAAAACTGGATGTAAGGAATCACAGAGCTGACTGATCTTCCCAGCTGTCACCTCTGAATCCATCACTGCGTTTGCACTAGAGCTATGCTTCTCCCACAATGCTTCTGGCCAATGACTGACCACCATGGAGGTTCGGGTGCCTTGCCATTTACTTTGGGCTTCATTCAATAACAACTTTGGCTCATGGACTCCGTATGGACCTTCCTGAATCTTTCTTAGAACTGTGCTGCAATCTATGACTTTTCCTGCCCAACCATCCTTCCTTTCCCTTTTTCTTTCACAGATGTCATACCAGCTTTGGGGGCTAGAGTCTCTCCTTGCAAAGTCTTGCTTCTTCACCTTCATTCTACACAGACATTTTAGATATTTCTCTAATGTCTTTTACATCTTAGCCAATCTTGGTATCTGCTGTTTTGGAAGACGATAAATAAGACAAGAGAATAAATAATTTAACATCAGTACATATATTTAGAATTTTGTCTGCACATAGTAAACACTATATAAATGTTTCTTATAAAAACAAGTAAAGGTTTTGAATAATATGACAAAATGATATTGGGTATACATACACACAAGAGATGAACTCAACAGAAATAAAAACTATTTTTTTGAACATGACAAAAATGTCATTACTGGCCTTTTTACTACCAGTATTATTTCGGCAATTGAGTTTCCAAGTTCTTGACATTAAGAGAAAGTGGTGAATTTATTTTCCCTTACAAGCAATTATATCATGGCTACTTTAATTTCCTATGAAACCCTTCACCTAGTGTTGAGAGAAACAACTTGTACAGCAAATGCTACATTATAACCTCATAGCTTTCCAGTACTGTATTTAGAGTCTTTGGTTTATTTAACTTGGTAGAGCATTAATTGAGAATTTAGCAGCAAGTATTTAATTCATATTAGGCACTGTGCTGTGGTGTGCAACAATCAATAAGACAAAAGATTATGGTGCTTTGAAGAATTTTTTTTCATTTTGGGTAGGTGAAAGGAAGGAGAGAGGCACAGATCTAAACAGTTCTAGAGAAGAATAAGTAATAATTAATACAAATTAAAACAAACAACTGCTCATAGCCATAGTAACTTAAAATGATTTATTAGAGAACATCTGTCCTTAAAGTTTTATTTAAGAAATCATATAAATAATATCCTCAAAATTATTTTCAATAATTTACATTCTTATTAATTTATCAAAACATTCTACAAATTCTGTAAAAATTTATATATATTGAATTTTCTTATGTCAAACTTGCATATGAAAGGAAAACAGTTCCTCTGTGATTCATTTCATAATTTTTCCTATTGTTCATTTGGAATTTGATCGAAATCAGTTGGTGAGCAAATAGCAAGACACTTAATTCTCTTGGCAAATTAAGGTGGGAAAAATGGATTTGAGTGCTACGCCTACCATTTATTAATAATAAACTCTGATCCCATGAATTTTCCAAGCCTAGACTTCTCATGATTAAATGATAATATATATTAAGTGTTAATAGTTATAGATTTTTAAAATGTTACCAAGAAATTCCTCCTATGTGCATTACTTTCTACTAATTCTTCACTCCTCTATGCCACCCAGTAGTATAAAATTGGTGATTAATCCATATAAAGCTGATTCCAGCCTAAATCACACTTGGCTTAGAGTAGTTAATCTTGTGTTGGTTTTTAGGCTCATTACTCAAACTGATGAGGCCTTCAGCAAAGTGGAAAACAGGAAATTGTGCTAAATAGTAAGAAATGAAGAATTTCAATCAATTTCTTGTTTCACAAGTCTTTACAGTCTCACTGGTCCTTAATACTCTCCTTATTTCTCTGAGGCCTTACATGCCTGCAGGTAGTAGGGAACCCAACCTTGTCATCTCAAGGTGATTCTAGCTGCAGTTTCCTTCTGCTATTTCAGCATTCCTGGTGAGCCAGGAAGAGTGAGAGCATGAGGAAACAAGTAAAAATACTATATGTCTTCTAGATGTATCCACATGGAGCCACTTCACTGATCTGGAAGGAGCAAAATCATACAGAAAATTCAGCCAAAGAAAAAAGAAAAACAATTACAGGCTATTCGATGGCAAGCAGGTATATTCAAACCTACCCTCAAAAGGGGAAGGTAGCTGAAAGGCTAAAGAAAGAAGGTGACAATCCAGTTTCTCAGAAAGAAAATATTTAGTAGGTACTTAAGAACAGAAGCCATATTTCAGGAAGCTGTGAAAAGGTGAACCCACCCTGCAGAAAATATCCTTTATATAGCAAGGTTTTAGAGTAAAATATGTACAGCAATTTACATCCTGGACTTTCTTGCTGAAACTTGTGACTACAGGGGAGGATAGATAAGCATCTTCACAAGGGGTTATTTATGCTACAGAAATTGTTTCAGGACCTTGCTGCAGAACACCCTGGTATGTAGAAGACAAACAATTGGTCATCATGGCAGTTTTGTTTCAAGATAGCATCCCTCTTGCCATGCAACAGGCTGTTTTTCTACACAGGCATACCTCGTTTTATTTGCTTTCTTGCACTTTGCAGTTATAGCATTTTTTTACACCTGAAGGCTTGTAGCCACCCTATGTTAAGCAAGTCTATTGGTGCCTGCATGTGCTCACATCGTGTCTGTCTCATTTTGATAATTCTTGCAATATTTCAAACTTTTTAATTAGATATTATATATCTGTTATGGCAATCTGCAATAGCTAATCTCTGTTGTTACTATTATAATTGTTTTGGGGTGCTGTGAACTACACCCATGTAAGACTCCAAATTTAATTGATAAATGCTGTGTGTGTTCAGACTGCTACACTAACTGGACATTCCTTCACCTTTCTCATTTTCCTCAGGCATCCCTATTCCCTGAGACACAATGATATTACAATTAGATCAATTATAACCCTGAAATAGCCTGTAAGTGTTGAAGTGAAAGGAAGAGTACCACACCTCTTGTTTTAAATCAAAAGCTAGAAATTAGTAAGCTTAGTGGGGAAGTCATGACGAAATTTGAGTTAAGCCAGAAGCTAGGCCTCTTGCACCAAAAAGTTAATCAAGTTGTAAATGCAAGTGAAAAGTTTTGAAGGAAATTAAAAGTGAGCACAGATGATGAGAAAGTGCAAGAGCCTTATTGCTTATATGGAGAAAATTTTAGTGCTCTGGATGGAAGATCAAAGCCTTTGGCTAAAGGTCCCTTAGGGCATAGCATAATTCAGAGCAAGGCCCCAAGTCTATTCAAGTCTAGGAAGGTTGGAAGAGGTGAAGAAGTTGCAGAAGAAGAGATGGGATCTAGCAGAGGTTGATTCTTGAGGTTTAAGGAAAGAAGTCATTTCTAATACCGTAAAAGTGTAAGGTGAAGCAGCAAATGCTGATGTAGAAGCTGGTTCAAGTTATTCAGATCTAGCTGAGATAATTGATGATGGTGGCTATACCAAACAACCAATTTTCATTGTAGAAAAACAGTCTCATATTGGAAGAAGATGCCATCTAGCACTTTCATAGCTAAAGAGGAGAAATCTATGCCTGGCTTCAAAGCTTCAAAGGACAGTCTAATTGATAACTCTTTTTAGGGGCTAATGCATCTGATAACTTTGAATTGAAACCAATGATTATTTACCACTCCAAAAATCTTAGGGCCCTTAAAGAATTGTGTTAAATCTACTCTGCCTATGCTCTATCAGTGGAACAAGAAAACCTGGATGACACCACACCTGTTTACTGTATGGTTTACTGAATGTGTCAACCCCCCTGTTGAGAACCACTGATCAGAAATAAATATTCTTTTTAAAATATTACTGCTCATTGACAATGCACCTGGTCACCCAAGAGTTCTGATAGAAATATACAAGAAGATTAACGTTTTCATGCATGCTAACGAAACATCCATTCTGCATCCCATAGATCAAGGAGTAATTTTTATTTTCAATTCTTATTATTTAAGAAATACATTTTGTTAGGTGACAGATGCCATAGATAGTAATTCCTCTGATGAGTCTGGGAAAAGTAAATTGAAAACCTGGAAAGAATTCACCATTATAAATGCTATTAAGAGCATTTGTAATTCATGAGAGGATGTCAAAATATCAACCCTAATAGGAGTTTGAAAGAAGTTGATTCCAATCCTCATGAATGACTTTGAGGGGTTCAAGCCTTTAGTGGAGGAAGTTAACTTCAGATATGGTGGAACTAGCAAGAGAACTAGAATTGGAAGTAGAGTCTGAAGATGTCACAGAATTCTTGCAATCTCATGATAAAATGGATGAGGAGGTGCTTCTTATGGATGAGGAGAGATTGTGGGTTCTCAAGATAGAATCCACTCCTGGTGAAGATACTGTATGCTACTAAGATACTGAGTTGTTTGATACCTAATTTTATTGCAGCAAAAAATATTATTAAACTAATCTTGGACACCTTCCCATGATTTCATATGTTCTAACAAAGGCTTCTTAATTTCCGTATCCCCAACACACTAAGAATCATTATATCAGTTTGTAATCTTCTTTCTTTTAATCATTAATGACTATTTCCTTCTTGTTGTCAAATGGTACATTTACATAAGGATTTGTAAACAAATGTTCATAGTAGATTTATTTGCTATAACCAAATACTAGAAAGCCCCATGTGTCCATGAATAGATGAATGGATAAGAAAATTCTTACATACACATACAATGAAATACTACTGAATAAAAAGTAACAAACTATTGACTTATGCAATAACATGTTTAAATCTCAAAATAATGATGATCAGTGTAAAAGTCACATAGGCTGAGTATGGTGGGTCAGGCTTGTAATCCTAACACTTTGGGAAGCTGAGGTGAGATTGCTTGAGGCCAGGAGTTTGAGACTACCCTGGAAAACATAGTGAGACCTTGTGTCTACAAAAAATAAAAAATTAGTTGAGCATGGTGGTACACACCTGTAGTTACAACTAAATGGGTTATAATTATAGTTTAAAATAATATTTCTTACTCTAGTTGACTTATTTAATTAGAGATAACTCAGTTGTTGTAGTACTTTGCAATTTCTTTAAAAGTATATCTTAGAAGTAGTTAATATTTCTGTTTTTGTCAGAAAAATATGCCTTTTGGAAAATTCTATTATACCTTATAGAAATAATGTTATTGGTATTACTGTATTTTATTAAACAGGCCATCTTCTTTTGGTAAATTTTATTAAAATATAACATTTTAAGGAAAAAAAAGAAACAAATCCTAAGTATAGAGCTTGGTGAATTTTCACACGGTGAAACACAAATACATAATCAGCACTAACACCAAAAAGTAGAATATTACCAGCCCCTTGAAGTCTCCTCAACCTTCTTCTAGTCAATATCTCTCAAGAGGAAACACCTTCTTGACTTCTACTATAATCAATTAATAAAATAGTAAAATATTAAATTTGACATAATTCAGGAGAGATTTGGAGAGATATTTTTAATATAAAACAAGTTACGAATAACCTGACAAAAAAAGAATGTGAACAAAAAGCTGACATAAAAGGCAAGCTGAACTTGAAAAGGAGAAAAACCACATATTTCTATTTATTCTCACTGGGAAGAATATGATGTCAAATGACCAAATTGCTTTTGCAAAAGTGGTCCATAGGTTAGGTTATAATAAGTGCAGTTTCATTTTTACAATGCCACTTATTTCCTTAGGGTGGTGAAAAACAAGGACAATTTTTAGCAAAACTAATAATGCTTAAGGAACAAATCCTTCCTGTTCAAGCTGTTAGGGGATGCAGATGGCATGATGCAGATAAACACAGTTTTAACCTTGCGTTTTTCAAGGTTTTATCAGCTATTATACTCATCTATGCTTTGGGGGAGTTCATTCTCTGGGAGCATAATAGCAAAGATTTGCCTCCCTAATATTCTGATCCATCTAATAGAGAAATTACAGCCACCATTAGTCTGGAAAGAGCTTTGCTGAGTGAGTCATTTAATGTCTAAAAGCTGATAAAGCCTTTTGCCCAGATGGATGATGGGTATACATGTTGGCTAGCTTTCTAAAGTATGACTGATTAATCTGAAACATTTCCTGGGTGTTTTTCTTTCTATTTTAAATCTCAGCATGGATGAGCGTCTGATCTTAGTGATTTGGGCCACATGGAGAATGGGCAGGCACAGGGCGTGTTTCTCTGGGATACTGGTTCAACGTCTAACTATACTGAAGCAGCACTGGGCCCCTTCCCTGAAACTTCCTTTAATTAGTTTTAAATATTTTAGCTAAATAGATTGATTGACTTTAACTTATAAAACTGAGATATCCATCTCTGACATTGCTCCTGCTGCTAAGAGACAATTTGGATATCAGTTCTTCAATTGGGACTGTTTAGCTGCCTTTAATCTGAATAAGATATTCTAACACTGGAAGTCCTGGGGACAGAACTTTCGATGGGGGTGGGGGTGCAAACGCACACAAAGGCATGTCTCACCCTATCTGTCCATTTTGGAAATACAGTTTTACAATTTGGAAATCTGAGACTGGCTTCTGCCTTATTCCTTTTACACTCAGCATTTACCTGCTCACCCCGAATTCCCTATATTAATGCTCTTTTATTATTTTGTACTTTTGTGCCTCTTTCACTAGATTGTAATTTTCCTTGACAGTGGAGGCTCATTTTCAGGATTCCTGGAATGTAAAAGACAGCATGTGTAAAATAATTTATAGTAGGTGTTAACATTATTTTCTCCATTGTATTAAACTTACAAAATGTAAGTATTTATTGATCACCCTCTGGATCAACAAATTCTCTTTGTTTTTTTCTTTTCTGACTTCTAATATTTGGTGTCTAGAATTTTTCCTGTGATTCAAGTCAGAGAGAGCCCTAGGAAAAATTATCATATTTATAGCATCAACATTTTATGTGTAAAGCCTTGATCTAGATGGAGTGAATTTGGACACATTTTCTCTGGTAAACTTGTTCTCCAAAAAAATATTTTCCCTTTATTTCCCAGCCATGGATATATAATCAAGAATTTCTCATATATCCCATGACATTATAGGAGGCCTTATAGGAAGGTGTTTAGAAGGAAATGATCTGAATATGGACTGCCTGAATTTACACCTCAGTACTAATTGGGTTTACTCCTTGAACAGTAATATCCTTATCCACAAATAAATATTATGATGACTATTATTAAATGATAGGTATATAATGAAAATTAAATGAATTCATTAGTATATATACTTTGTTTAGAATTGTGCTTGACATATAATTAGCCCTAGAAAAGTATTTTAATAAATTCTTCCTAATGTTATACAATGTTTAATGATTGTACTAATCTATTTATTTCTGACCTGGAACTGGGCCCAAACTTTTCATAATCTCTCACTCATTAAATATACTGATCCTACTCTCTGCTAGGCAAAAGTTAACATTTTCTCCACTCCAAAAAAATTACATCAGTGTTCACATGTCGTAAGTCGTTCTAAAAATAAATAAGTAAATATATAAAAAGTAAAAAATAACATCAGTGAATACAGACACATTTAAAAAGACTTTTTGTGAATAAATCTATTTATGAGAATTTACACAAAAAGATATGTCAAAGTATTGATAAAATTGACTTTAGTTTATATGAGCATTGTAATAGCACTCAAATGTCACATGTATAACGATTCACAGAAAAGACCTTGAACAAAATATGTGGATACAACCTCTCTTTGGCACAGTCTTAAATTCCCGTGGCCTTTAGATGATTCTCTTAGATTCAATAACTGATTTAGAAGTCCTGAATAAAAGCACGAATATTTATCACAAGTTTGAAAACTAGTCTTTACATTGAATACTCTACAGGAAGACTTACTTGATTGCCATTCATGACTTACTTGCAGACCGCTGATTTTTTCCAGCCAAAAAGAAGGAAGGAAAAAAGCAAGGCTAGAGGGAGGGGGCTCTGTCAATAAAGAGAGGGCAAACAAGTTGCACACATTATCACTCATTCTCCTTGGAATCCGACAGTCACAAAATTGCATTTTATTACTATAGAATCTGGGAAAAGTAGTTCTCATCTTGGTAACTACATCCCAGGCTTAAGTTTGGGTAAGACAGAATCTTTTTTTAAAATTTTTTTAAAAACTTTTTTTAAAAAAAGTAAGGACTAAAGAAAAAAGAGAAAGATAGGTAGGTAGAGATAGATACTAAATAACATTTCTCCAACACAAGGATCTAGATTTACTTGTAATGAGGGATTAAAACATATATTTGCTATTAAGATTTAAAATATATTCTGTTCTGGGTGCTATGTATATGATAACTCCTTTCCTAGAAAGCTTCACATGCTTTAGAGAAAGCCATCTTAGTGCTCCTTCACTTGTCAAGGTTTTGACCCAGGGTTAGATCCCTTTTTGACCTCTGTGAAACTATAAGCATGCCACTTGATCATGGTGTGCTTCAGCTTCCACTTTCATGGGGAAGAAACGGCTGTATCAGATTTTTGCGATAGCACATTTTCAGTTTAAAGTTATATGATTCTAAGCTTTGTCTCTTTGTAAATACACAGTTGAAGATAGTATGACACTAATTTAAAATTCAGTTAAAAACTTTGGATATTTCCAGATATCCAGTTATTTATTGACACAGAGATAAACATAATTATTTTATTTTTTCTATTTTATCTGGTGAAAACAAATGCCACAGTTATATGTGAGAGCCTTTATTCATATCAACTATATTTTGAAACTGTTCTATTGGTAATTTCCCTGAAAATGAAGATCATACTGCTAGCTCTAAGAAAGAAAATGCATGTTCTTTCAAGGTAGCGTGATACTAATAATTTTTATTACTATTTCATGCTTTATTTTTGGCCTCATACTCTATAAGAAATCATATATATGGATACCTCAAACATTATTTTTTAGTTACTCTTTCTTTATATTTCTCTTATTTTCCTGCTGGGTTAGTCTTATACTGATCTATAATATATTTCTGTTCAGAGAGTTGTAATATATTTATGCATTATGGCATATGTTTTATTAACAGTTTTCAGTACATTTTAATTTCAGATGGAATTTAACATATAAGCAATCACCATAAGTAGGTCTACTTACCTATAAATATATAGATATATATCTCATTATATGTTAAAATAAGGCATAAAATTATATTCATTTTAACTAAAATACTTTATGAAATATTTATGGAAAAAACCCTCAAGGAATATTTGCCATTTTAACAGAAATATAACTTATAATTCTGGGTTGCTTTAGTATCTTTGTGGGATGTGTTGAATTTTCATAAATATATAGTATATGAGTTTTAATAAAATATGTTTTGTTTTTCAAAAGCACCTTGAGTATGTGCTGTCAATGTTTTTATGTGAGGCATCAAATCATAAAATTTTAGTTATCATCTAATCATAATATTCATCTTAGAGAAAATGGGTAGTCAATGCTCAATTTAACATGGCTTAACATCTGATCTCTCATAAGAATATTATGGCATACTTCTAATTCTTTCTAAATATGATATTTATTTTTAAAAATTTATTTGCTAATAGCTCTAGAGAACACAGCCTTATTTAGCAAAATATCATGACTGAAAGAATATCATGAATTAAATGAATATTGCATGTATATTGTTTTTCCTTTCTACCATCTACCTTTAGCACACAAAATCATTAAAACTTCATTTACATTTTCCAATTCAAATGCAAATTGTATGCTGGACATATGGTATGATAGCAAATTTGGCAGTCAGTACAAAGATGAAGTGTTATGGATTTCAACTTAAATGCCTGGAATTTATGAGGAAGGTCAAATAATATTTCATAGAATTTCTCAAGACAAGTGAATAGTTCTGATAGTTATTAGTAAAATCTAATCAGAGATGCTTCTAAAGAAGGAAAAAAGTTTATATAAATACCTCCTTTTTCTTTCCACTTCATAAATTAGAAACTATCTCTTTATATTTAAAATATAGTTATACATTTTTATTGCCATTCTTGATTTTAAAACCACTTTTAGCAAGCTAATGAAGATTTTACAAACTTTTGTTAAGAAAAGCTATTTTCTATCTTTACAAATTGAAGAGTGGTAGAAATCTGTAGTTATTTAGAATAAATTAGCCTTATAGTAAATAATGACCAAATACACTATCTTACATATTCAATAATGTGATTCTTTTAAGCTGGAGAATTAGTAAAACAGAGTCAGACTAAATATTTACTAAATAATCTTGTGTAATTTTTTCCATTTCATGTAAGATATTGATCATATCCCTTTAAACTATTTAAAATTATCTAAAAATTTAACATAATCCTTTGAAACATAATTTAAAATTTAAAAGTTATATGGATATTTAATTGATTTCAATGCTTATTAGTTTAAAATAGCAACTATAGTTTTAAGAAATAGGCAGTTTTTTTGTTTTTGTTTTTTTATTTCAGCATATTATGGGGGTACAGATGTTAAGGTTACGTATATTGTCCTTTCCCCCCCTTCCCCTCTGGAGTCAGAGCTTCAAGCGTGTCCATCCCCCAGACTGTGCACATCACACTCATTATGTATGTATATATCATCCCCTCCTCTCCCCTCCCACCTGCCGATACCCAATAAATGTTATTCCTATATGCCCACTTAGGTATTGATCAGTGAAACCAATTTGTTGGTGAGTACATGTGGTGCTTATTTTTCCATTCTTGGGACACTTCACTTAGTAGAATGGGTTCCAGCTGTATCCAGGAAAATATAAGAGGCGCTATATCACTGTTGTTTCTTATAGCTGAATAGTACTCCATGGTATACATGTATCACATTTTATTAATCCATTCATGGGCACTTGGGTTGTTTCCACATCTTTGCATTTGTGAATTGTGCTGCTCTAAACATTCAAGTGCAGGTATCTTTTTTATAGAATGCCTTTCTCTTTTGCTCTTTTGGGTGGATTCTCAGTAATGGGATTGCTGGATCAAATGGTAGATCTACTTGTATCTCTTTAAGGTATCTGCATATGGCTTCCCACAGAGGTTGAACTAGTTTGCAGTCCCACCGACAATTTAGGAGTGTTCCATCTCTCCACATCCATGCCAACATTTATTGTTTGGGGACTCGTTAATAAAGGCCATTCTCACTGGAGATAAATGATATCTCATTGTGGTTTTGATTTGTATTTCTCTGATGATTAGAGATGTTGAGCATTTTTTCATGTTTGTTGGCCATTAGTCTGTCTTCTTTTGGAAAATTTCTGTTCATATTCTTTACCCAGTTTTTAATGGATTGTTTGATTTTTTTTCTTGCTTATTTTCCTGAATTCTAATATAAATTCTAGTTCTCAGCCCTTTATCATATGTGTAGCATGCAAATATTTTCTCCCATTCTGTTGGTTGTTTATTTGTTCTAATGGTAGTCTCCTTGGCTATGCAGAAGCTTTTCAATTTGATCAGGTCCCACTTATTATGTTTTAATATTTAGTTTCCACATATGAGTGAGACATGCACGATTTGTCTTTCTGTGCTTGGCTTATTTCACTTCACATGTTCTCCATTTCCATCCATGTTGTAAAATGGCAAGATTTCATTCTTTTTGGTGCTATATAATATTCCATTGTGTGTATGTACCACAGTTTCTTTATCCCTTCATCCATTGATGGACACTTAAGTTGATTCCAAATCTTAGCTATAGTGAATAGTGCTGCAATAAGTGTAGGAGTGCAGATATCTTTTCGATCTCTCCTTTGGATATATACCCAGCAGTGGTATTGCTGGGTCATATTGTAGTTCTATTTTAGTTTTTTTTTGAGGAACCTCCTACTGTTCTCCATAGTAGTTGCATAATTTACATTACCACCAAAAGTGTATGAGCATTCCCCTTTCTGCACATTCTCACCAGCAATATTTATGTCTGTCTTTCAGATAAAAGCCATTTTAACTAGGGTGAGATGATATGTCATTATAGTTTTAATTTGTATTTCCCCTATGATTAATGATGTTGAACATTTTTTTCCTATATCTGTTGGCTGTATGTACATCTTGCTTTAGAAATGTCCATTCAGATCTTTTTTCCATTTTAAATTAGCTCATTTGACTTTTTTTTTTTTTTTGTATTGAGTTGTTGGAATACCTTCTATATTCTAGTTATTAATCCCTTCTCAGATGAGTAGTTGGCAAGTATTTTCTCTCATTCTGTGGGGTGTGTCTTTGTTTTGTTGATTGTTTCCTTTGCTGTGCAGGAGCTTTTTAACTTGATGTGATCTCATTTTTCCAATTTTGCTTTGGTTGCTTATGCCTTACACGTATTACTCAAGAAATCATTGCCCAGACCAATATCTTGATTATTTGCTTTCTTATTATTGAGTTGTTTGATTTCCTTATATACTTTAGATATTAGCCCTTTAGCAGTTACATGGTTTGCAAATATTTTCTCCTATTCTGTAGGTTATCTCTTTATTCTTTTGATTGTTTCCTTAGCTGTGCAAAAGCTTTTTAGTCTGATGTAATCCTTTTTGTATATTTTTTGCTTCCCTTGCCAAGTCACTTTTATTAGAGAGAAGTCAAAGAGTTTGTATCAAGTAAGTTTCCACAAAATTCCCATGTAATTTATTTGGCTCAGTATCATAGGAAAACTCTGGTGAGTATACTTACACATGAGAGATAACTGTTCTAAAGAAATTGGAGTATTTATATGTCTAATCCCATCAACCTTTGGAAAGAGATGTCCCTGATGGATGACATTTTCAGACACTATTACTCTCCTTACATCCATACAAAGTGAGCTTTTGCAACCTGAGGACAAACAATATTCTGAGGAAAAGTTGCAGGAAGTGACATCACATTGAAAGTTGGCATACATTAAAAAGGTAAAGAAAATCTGTTGCATTTGGTGTGAAAACTGACTGAAGTGACTTTTTTCTTCAATTTATTTGTGTTCACATTTCTTTTTTTTTTTTTTTTTTTTTTTTGAGACAGAGTCTTGCTTTGTTGCCCAGGCTAGAGTGCCGTAGTGTCAGCCTAGCTCACAGCAACCTCAAACTCCTGAGCTCAAGCAATCCTGCTGCCTCAGCCTCCCGAGTAACTGGGACTACCGGCTAATTTTTTCTCTATATATTATTTGGCCAATTATTTATTTCTGTTTATAGTAGAGACGGGAGTGTCACTCTTGCTCAGGCTGGTTTCGAACTCCTGACCTTGAGCAATCCGCCTGCCTTGGCCTCCCAGAGTGCTAGGATTACAGGCGTGAGCCACTGTGCCCAGCTGTTCACATTTCTTTTAATAATTTTTTATTAGTCTGTGTAGGGTTCATGTATTTAATATATTTTTTGGCTTGGTTATTCTTTTGTATGTGACAATTTTTGATGGATTAAAAATGATACACCATTTTCAAATCTTCTCACCTATTTCTTGATAGAATATATATAAATTGATTTTTATATACTTACCTTTCTTTATCACATTTGATAAATTTAATCATTATTCAGACAGATTACCCATGTATTATTTTTGGACTCATTGATTACTTATATGCTTCATAAAATAAAATGGTGAGAGGAAAAAAATTCAAGCTAACTATAATAGGAAATTATCATGCTAAATTGCTATGATTTTATAAATGTCTCCCTCTATATTCTCATTATTTTATATTTTCTCTTAGGTAGTCAGAGTGTTTATACACAGCCCCATCTGCTCTTGCCATTTGGACATCTAACATTCATTTCATGCTTCAGATGTTCTGTGCCCCAACCTCATAGTCAAGATTAAAATCTAGCTCTTCAAGGGCTAAGACAGTAACTAAGATAGTATCTATGACAGTAATTAACAAGGATTCACAGATTATCTTTTTATAAATTTCCTATAAAGTCTCTATCTTAATTTTAGGGAATGATTCAAATGGTAGAAATTTCTGTTTCTGTGCAGGATATGGAGGGAGAAATTTGGTTGAAGGGACTTTTTTTAGATTTTTCTGATTGTATCTCCCTCATCAGTTATTGTCCCTTTGCTCCTAGCAAGATAAGATTAAAACCTGTAGATCCTTGTCTAACAACTTGTATGTTATATCAAATAAAACAATTTTCTGACCGAAATTTGGCAGAGAACTCGCTACCAGTCACTGTATTTGGGAGTTTTGAACATTTTTCATTGATGGCAAAATTTGAGAAGAATATGGAAAATTATTAAACTGCATGAACTTACAGAATACAGAATATAGAACATATAGAATTTGAAAAGTAACTCTTTTAAGTTAATGCCTATGATTGAACATTATGCAATACATAGCCATATGAGCATCCATTAGATCCTCAGAATGTAGAAAAAAATGCAAAAAAACATGTTGGCGAGGCCTAAGTGTACATCATTACAAATTGTCTGATTTCCTCACTGATCTTTAGACTTTCTCACTCTATCTTTAATATCTTAACTCTAATTTGATATTTCCTGATAAGAAAACTTATACGATGTAAATTGTTTGCTAAGTTTCATTGCTCCTTCGACATGTTTTTACAATAAAATGAAAAATTGACTTTTTAAATAAATTATTTGAAGCATTGCCAGTTGCAAGTAACATCTTTATATATTCAAAAAGAAATTAACTACAGTTTTATAAGTTTAATTTTAAGAAAGCAAGAATAAAAATTTAAAATAAATAGTTCATTTAGTATGCAATTATGTTTTGTATTAACATTCAACAGAAAGAATAAACCAAGTATTTTAAAGTAGTGTGTTATTTCATTATGTGCAACTGGAACTGCAGATTATTGTTTATAATTACTGTTTTTAAACTGAAATAATGTAAATTAATTTCTTCTGGCATGAGAAATAAATTTTTCTGCCTGAAAAAAATGTCTTGTTTAGGAAAATAATTTATAATAATATACCATGAGTGTATAAAAAAGCCAGTGTCTGGAAAAAGGGGGCACAATAAAGGAAAGTGTAAATTTTGGGGGAATAAAAAGGAGAATAGAGAGAAAGGGAAGAATAAAAGAAGATGAGGAGAGGATGAAGTTATTTTTAGCATAATAACAACAAGGTAGTAAAACATTCACAATGGCAGAAAGGCTGAATTATCTTTAATAGTTAGACATATTATTCAATGATTTGATTCACTAATTTTTCTGTGATGTCATTATTTTGCTAAACCTTCACTGAAGTTTTCTATACAGAGAGGCCTTGTGTGGGATTGTGTAGGTATACATGTGATTGTTTGAAAGAGGTTTAATTTATCATTATTTTAACAGAAATAATGACCTCAGATGACGTATAAGTGTTTGACTAACCCCTTCACCAATTTACCTGGTTTGTTATGTTTTTATATTTATTATTGATTGACATTAAGTCTCTTAGGCCTATCAAAGTGAATTTAGAGATGCAAGTAAATGAAAAACTTTTCAAATATTAAAATGAATTTGTCTATTTAAAGCAACTTCATCTGAATATTCTTTAAAGTGGTACTCTAGACCTTTATAGATGTGATAAGTATAAATTTCATTATTATAATAGTTAAGGTGTTTCTAGAGGGTATATGAAATCAACTTCAAGATCTCAGTCATTTATGCAATAGAAATTGACTTCATGCACCAATTACAGAGTATGTGGTAGTTGTGGTGGTAGGGGTTCAGGTAGTGAATTGTTTCACACAATCATTCAGAATCCCAGGCTGATGGATGATCTACTATCCTTAATATTTAACTGCAAAGTTGATGTTCATCCAGTAGAAGCAGGAAGAACAAAATCATTAGTGAATGTCTTTTATAGGATAATCCTGAAAGACTCATACATTACACTACTCATTTTTTTTATTGGCCATTGGTTTATATTTTGATTATTTTTTAAATGTTCTTTCTTTTCTTTTCTTTTTCTCTTTCTTTCTGTTTTTTTTTTGTTTGTTTGTTTTGTTTTGTTTTGTTTTGTTTTGTTTTGTTTTAAGTCAGGGTCTCACTCTGTTATCCAGGTTGAAGTGCAGTGGCATCATCTTAACTCACTGCAACCTCTAACTTTTGGCCTGAAGTGAAGCTCCCTTCTTGGCCTCCCAGAGTGCCGGGATTATAGGTGTGAGCTACTGTGCCTGGCCTTCATCTATTCATCTTTTATTGATTAAAACTCAGTCACAGGCTACACTTAACTGTGAGGAGGCTATAAAAGTCTAGTTAGTGTTCAGGAGAAAGAGAAAGTAAGTATAATACAAATATAGTCTTTGTCAGCTATGGTCTGCCTTGTGGTCTCCAAATAACTGCTTCATTTCCTTTCAAATGAGAAAAGACACCCCTTCCCTAAACAGACTGTCCAGTGTTCCAAAAGCTCAGTCCTATTTGTGGTAGGCAGAGAAGTAGGACAGTATTATTTAATATTCACAGTATTAAGCCTTTTAAAAAATATGTAACCGAAACAACTCACCTAAGAAGATGTACATATAGCACACGAACATATGAAAAAATGCTCAACTTCATATGTCATTAGGGATTTTGAAATTAAAACAACACCTACACATGTATGAGAATGGATAAAATCCAAAACATTGACAGCATCAAATCCTGGTGAGAATGTGGAAACTCTCATTCATTGCTGGTTGAAAAACAAAATGGTTCAGCTACTTTGGTACTTTCTTACAAAGTGAAACAGAGGCTTACCATATGATACAGTAATGGTACTTCTAGGTATTTACCTAAAAGAGCTGAAATCTCATGCCCACATAAAAACTTGAATGTGAATATTTATACCAGCTTGTATCCTAATTGCTAGAATTAGAAGCAGGGAAGCTGTCCTTCAATAGGTGAATGCATAAACAAATTGTGGTGCATTCATGTGATGGAATATTAGTCTATGATTTAAAAAATGAGCTATCAAGCCATGAAAAGAGATGAGGGAAACTTACATGCATATTGCTAAGTGGAAGAAGCCAACCTGAAAGGGCTATCTACTTGAATGATTTCAACAATATAATATTCTGGAAAAGACAAAAGAATAGAGACAATAAAAAGATCAGTGGTTTCTATCCATTCAAGGGGCACAGGGTGGGATAAATAAGTGGAGCACAGGTCATATTTAAGCTGAGACAAGTATTCTGTATGATGTATTAATGAAAGATACGCATGATATTATGCATTTGTCAAAACTCACAGAACTGTACAACAAAGCAGGAATCCTAATGTAAACTATGAATGTTAATTAAAAGAAATGTATCAATATTGGATTCATCAACAGCAACAAATATATCTCACTAATGCAGGATGTTTAATAGAGGAAACTGTGAAGAGAGACAGGAGATATATGAAAACTCTTTGTACTATTAATATATATGCAATTTTTTGATAAAACTAAAACTGCTCAAAAATAATAATAAATGTTGTGTGGAAATTTTAAAAATTCAAGGCCAACAGACTTTCCAACAATTTACTCACAGACATTTCAAAACCTTCTTGAGAAGGAAGAGGTAATAACTAAGGTGGAATGTGGGAGACACTCTACAGAGAATTCCTAGCGGAGTTTGAAGCAAGAAGACTTTCAGTTATGGCATATGGAAAAAGATTTCTGGGAAATAAATAAAAATATGAAAAAGCCATTCCCAAGGGCTTTGACAGAAACTCCCTTATTCTTTCATAAATCATCTACTGTCCAAAGCAGCTCCTGCAAAAATCTGTGGTGTTGAGGAATACTCAACAAAGTCCACATTTTAAATAAAACTTCTACACTCAATCTCAAACCTCGAATTCTCTCAACTATCTCTCATCTGTGACAATAAAAAGTACAGAAAATACATTCAATGAAAATGCATTTAGAAAAACCAAACCATCACCAAGAAAAATAAACATCCTTTGAATTTCCAAGTCAAGATTATTTCTATGGGAGTGAGAATTACTAACCTCATAGGAAATCAGCCTACTATAAACAAGTGACATTCCTTACAGTCTTAGAAATTACTAGGAAATAGGACTATTAAATAAACCCAGACCTTAACTCTCAATTATTTTCAGGAAAGCTTCTAATCTGAAAATATAGCTCTAGTTTTAGAGCAATTTGTATTAAAGCAATAGCTAATTAATATACCAAGCAAATATATATGTATATTACATAGTACATTAATGGAATTGTGTGTTTATGAAGTAAATGTCACAGTAGTTTAGGTAAAAACATCAGAGTGCATGTTATTCTATACAGGTAACTGTAATACATCTGAAGAACAGAAACACCGTTGAATTTATCCTATTACTTCTGTTCAGATCTATATACCCATGACTTGGTAAGTAAATGTTGAGGAAGCTCCAACACCAATGGAAACAAGACATGTAACACTAACAATATAAAATGCTCATCCATTCACATCCTTCATCTAATCTTCATTTTTTCTTGAAGAATCTGAAATATGTGCCTTTTAGATAGATGTATACTAAACATATTCCTTTATATAATGAATAAATTATAAAGGTAGAAGAAATACAGAATAAAAATATAATTCAAATGAAAGTTGGGAAAACATTAATAAAATAGTGCTATATGGAAATGAGGGCATAGGATCAACTCACTCTTATTTTATTATGTCCTTACATTGTAAAATTAAATTGAATATATAAAACCTAAGCCATAAAATGGAATTAGATGATAATTTCTAAAAGGTGAGATAAGTAAAAAATTTGGAGAAAATTTTTACTAATATATCTGCTTTTATTTCATTTATTACTACCAAATAAATGAAAATTTGAGCTTTTCTTGTATACTAAAAGGTGAGTAGTTAAAATGGATGTAAGAAATTGAGACATCATAACTTAAAATAAAATAATATTATCAATGGGAAATTTTCAATTCACAGATATCCCCCAAATCTTGTTAAGCTTTACGCTTTCTAAAGTAAGCACTGATCTATTTGCGGGTCAGAATTTGGTATATATTTATCTGACATGTGCATTCTTAAAATATACATAATTTGCAGATTTATGATCAATGGGATAAATATTGACTATAGAGTATATACTTGAAAGAAAAGTCAAGATATTTAAGATTACAGAAACCAATATTTCCAAAATGTTAGTAGAGAAGAGATAAGAAAAGATGAGACTATGTTTACATATGCACAATTTACATATAAAGAAAGAAAGAAAAGAAATTCATCTATTAAGCTTGTTGTTGATAGTATTAACAACAATATGCAGAAATATTTTGGTTGATTTTCTCATAATAGACTTGTTGAACATTTTTAAAGAGCCTTATATCTGGAGGTGAGTGGAGGATACAGAGTATATCTATACCGTGATGTTACTTATCTTTTAACAAAAATGCCCAAATTCAAATATTCAAATGACTGTTCCTTCTAAAAATGCATTTAAATGATGTTGCTATTTCCAGAGATGTATATTTTGAACTGCCTTCCAAATCTCTTAGTCATTCTTTTGAACATCCTAAATGGTGGCAAATAATTATATCTTAAGGGTAGATTCTAAATTAGGTAAAAACCAGATGCTGTTTTGAACACAGAGAATAAGATGATTATCAGATTGGATAGTACAATTCATGGTCAAAAAATAAAATCTGAATACATAGTTATGAAACTGTTTTTCTTCATTTACTTTATAAATTGATTGCAAAAGCAGATATTAAAAAAAAAAAAGAATTTCCAAATACGGAAGCATAACTAGAATAGAACCCTTAGTCTCCCAAAGTAATCATTTCAAAGGATATCTCATTTATTGTATAAGTTCTGCTTTTGAATTAAAATGTTCTCTTCTAGAGCCAAAATAGCTATCTTACACAAGTGAGAAAGTAAATTTCATTTTTCTTTAAATATAGAACAAGTTCATTGTACATTTTACTATGGATGAGTTAGGTTTATCAAATTAAAAAGGTAAAGGAATAAAAGAATGAGACATAAATATATAATGCCTTAAGTTAATCATCTATTAATTAAATCAATAAATAATTATTAAGTGCCTAGTTACTAGGCAATATCTTATATGCATGATATATATTTAAAAAGAAGAGTGTGCTGCCAATATTTGTGGCCTTAGTGATGCTTATATTCCAATGGAGAAAGGCCAAAAAAATGCAGATTCTACAAAAAAGAACAGAAAAAAACAGAATAAGAGAAATCAAGATGGAGATGACAAGAGTCAGGTAAATCAGGTAAATTTTTTTAAGCAAGTATCCAGTGCAGGCCTCATTGACAAGAAGATATGTGAGCAGAGACTTGGAGGAAGTGATAGTCCATGGAGCTATCTTTCAAAAGCACATTTGAGGCAGAAACAGCCAATCTCAAATTGGCTCCTCTCCTTCTCCTAGAGCTAGAGCATGTCTTTTATGTTAAGGAGCATAGCAAGAAGGCCGTTATGGCTGAAGATGAGTGCATGTTTGAGGGAATAATACAACATGGGGGTAGTTGTCTTCTATCTTATTTGAAGGAGGAGTCAAAGTAAAGGATTGGCGGGACATTTTAAATTCTTTTTTAAAAGGTTTGCTTTCAGTGCTGGTTTGAACATAGACCATGGGTGAACAAGATTAGAATCATTGAGCTCAGTTATCCCAGTAGAAGAAAATTGCTCAGATGAAGGTGGATAGCAGTGGAAAGAGTGAGAAGTATTTATAAAAATACAAATTTAGAAATTTTTGGTATACAGATGTAGTTGAAATCCATGATACTGGGTAAGATCAAAAAGGGTAGGAGTACAGATAAAAAAGAGAGCATGGAACTTAGCCTTGAGACATTAAAGACCCAGACCTGGGTAGGAAAGAAGAGATGGCATCAACAATATAAGCTGAGAGGTAGTCATGAGTCAGGTAGGAGCTTATCAGGGAGAATTTGCTATACTGGAAACCAAATAAAAAGAGTGCATCAAGTAGGAAAGAATAATTAACTCTGTCCAAGGCTGATGATTATTAATCCAGTTTTTCCAAGGCAGTGTTGGAGTATCTTCATGCCTTTGTATAAGTTGTGATAGTGAATTATACACTACTTTTTATTCTCAAAAGACTTAATTTGGATGATAAATTATACAATAGCTTTTTGATAGATCAAGTAAGGTAAGGATAAGAATTGACCAGTGGATTTAGCAATTTGAAAGCTATTGGTGACATTGACAAGAACAATTTAGTAGAATATTGGGGTAGACACCTGACTGAAATGGTTTTAAAAGACATTATAGGTAGAGAAATAGGAAAACACAGGTACAAGTATAGATTATTTTTGAAAATAGAAGAAGTAATAATATGTCTATTACTTCATGGATAATGAATAATTTATATTATAGGAGAGAAAAGGATAAATTCACAGAGAGATGTCATTCTGATGCCCATCTGAATTTGGGAGTTAAGTCAGCAATGTAAGTGAAACCACTTGTGTAGTTTCTTTCGGCCATATTCAATTGCATACGTACAGGAGTAGGTCAAGAGTTGGACTAAAGTTGGGTGTGGTTTTACCATCTGAGAAAAGCCAAGTGATATAGGGACAAGACTCTAGGGTATATGCAAGTGAATTATTACTATGACTGACTATAAAAGTCAAAATTCAAGCTGGTGAAGGAGAGAAGAGAGAATTCAAAGGAAGAGGGACTTTGCCAAATTAACTAGAGATCTCAGTAGAATGTAAAGATTGTTGGAACCACACATGAAAGAGTTGGCTTGAATGATGAAAATTAGTGGTCATTGAGACGTATGAAATTAGGATTTTGAAGGAGCAGCAGTTATGGGTAATGAGAAGTTCCAGGGTATGAACTGGGGGAGGAATAGCTGAAGAAAGGGTAGGGTAAGAAAAATGAAGGAATTGAGAAGTTAAGGTATGGAAAGGGTCATCTTTGGTTTATATTAATCACTGAGAAATAAGATAGAGTGTCAGGAGCTTAAGTAATTGAGAAATCAGAATAGGTCCACAGATGTTAGCAACTACGTGAGAAAATTGATAACATAAGATGTAGAGCTGAGGGTTTTTAGAAAGAAGTAAAGGAAACTGCCTGAATAAAAAGTAAGCAGGACAGTCTTACAAAGGCTGAGGGGGAAACAACTGCCAAGACTCATGGGGAAAGCAGAGAAAGCAGTTTTCTTAGGAAGAACCAGATTTTTTATTTAAGCAGGATGTGAAGGAAAGAGTGGAATTGAGTTAGACAAAATTCACTGTCTCCACATACACAACGAAAAAAAAATATTTTTAAAAAGTATTTAGATAATCAGGAATTTCTTGCCTATGCCTTATAAGAAGAATTTAAGAATCAGTGTAAGATTCTTGAACAATTATCAACATACCTACTGGCTTGAAGTCAATTTTGCAATTATATCACTATTGTGAAGTGATATAAAATCTTAATTGTTAAGTCATTTACCTGTGCCCTACCATGAATATTGAATTTTTCAGGCAATTTGTAAAATATTGATTCATTTTTTTTAAAGTAGAAGGCTACACATCGATTCAACTTTTGAGACCACATTTTAAGATAAAATTTTACAAAAGAGAGTAATTCAGAAACAGAAAGACTACTTTGGTTGGTTGTCTATACACTATATAGGAATGGTTGAAGAAACCTAATTTATTTAGAGGGCAAAGAAAAGATAAAGGCATCATAGTTGCCTAAAAATATCTAAAGAATAGCCATGTATAATTGGAGCTAACTTACTCCATATTTTTCAGGGAGACAAAGATAGGATCAATAATTGGGCATTACAAGGATAGCGTAATTATCTCATAATCTTAGAAAACAATTAATAACAATTACAGCTGTTCAGCAAAGGTAGGGGCTGCTTCAGAAGATATAAATGAAATCTTTATTATTTGAACAATTTACTCAAAGTTTAATTGTAAGGGATGTAAAAAAAACAATTTCTGCATTTCACAAGTTTTTGAATAAATGATTCCTGATGGTTTTGAAATATTCAGATGATCAGTGTCATTTGTCCAATATACCTATACATTTATGTTTCCCTAGCCTCTTCTGGATGTTTATTACTGGGAAGATAGGTTTATAGATTATTCTTGAAGTAGTGCAACATTTTTATATCTGTTGTCATCATTCGAAGGCATTTATTTGGGGAAACATATTTAAATCCAGCATTATTTTCCTTAGGGAGTTTTTCCTTTGAGATATATATATATATATATATATATATATATATTTAATTAAATAAATATATATAAATATATATATATTTAAGAACCACAAGGTACATCCCAGTTTATTGAAGGATAAATAAATTGTACAGAATGAAATGACCACACAACACCAGTTCCATTAGCAAAAGTCATATCAGTCCCTCTTTGAAGATGAGGCATGATTTGTGAATCTGAACTGTATAAAGGCATCTTTTGCTAATTTAATACACATCTATATGCTTACTGCTACTTTTTCATCCATACATTTTTTTATTCCAAAAAGAGAAAAATCTCTTACAATGATTAATTCATTAACTCTAATATCATCTCTCTATAAACCAAGAATCAGCAAACTCTGGCCTAAGGGCCAAATATCATCAGCTACCCGTTTTTCTACAGCCTAAGAACTAAGAATGGTATTATATAAGTTTTTTGTTTTTTTTTTTTGTTTGTTTGTTTGTTTTCAGCATATTATGGGGGTACAAATGTTAAGGTTACGTATATTCCCCATGCCCCCTCCCCCCTTCCCCCCGCCCGACACCCAATAAATGTTATTCCTGTATGTCCACTTAAGTGTTAATCGTTAATACTAATTTGCTGGTGAGTACATGTGGTGCTTGTTTTTCCATTCTTGAGATATATCACTTAGTAGAATGGGTTTCAGCTATCCAGGAAAATACAAGAGGTGCTATAGCTTTGGTTTTTTTTTTTTTAATTTTTGCAAATCAACTTTCTATGACAGAAAAAAATCAAATTTAAAAGTTATTGTTAAAATTTGTATCTAAGACTACAGTTTGACTTTCTACCTGCTTTCATTTGTTAAACATGCTATAGATACTAACTCCTGCACTGATAGTTGGTTAGTTTAGGAACTTTATTCTATGTCAAATCAGAGAACTAAATCTAATCTCAGATAGAACTAAACCATTATAGTGTACCCAATAGAGTTCAAAGCAAAAAATGGAAGTGAAAATACACTGTAAAAGACATTTTGAATTTTGCTACAAACCACAGACTTAAAATTCTTCTGTGGCTTAAATTTTGTTAAAACAAACAAACAAAGATATTAAGGTCCTGCCATAATGGAAGCTCTGAGAGATAACCAGTGTTTGAAGGGCACCAGAAATGCTGAAAGAGAAAAGGAGAGGTTCTCTGTGAAGAGACAAGACTCATATATCAAGAGAAACATAGACCAATGGAACAGAACAGAGAACCCAGAAGTAAAAGCGTCTACTTACATAACAAATGTTTGACAAAGCAGAGAGCAACATACACAGGAGAAAGGAAGTCCTATTCAATAAATGGTGCCAGGAAGATTGGATAGCCACATGCAGAAAAATGAAACAGGACCTATATCTCATGCCATATACAAATATTAATTCAAGATGGATTAAAGACTTAAATGTAAGGCATGTAACCATAAAAGTGCCAGGAGAAAACATAGGAAAAACTCTTTTAGAAATCAGTCCAGGCAAAGAATGTATGACTAACGCTCCAAAGGCAAATAAATAAATGAATAATTAAAATGGCACGTAAGTAAATTAAAAAGTTTCTTCACAGCAAAGGAAATAATCAACAGAGTGAATAGACAGCTGACAGAATGGGAGAAAACATTCACAAGCTACATGTCCAAAAAAGGACTAATTTCCAGAATCTACAAAGAGCTCAAACAAAACAACACGATAAAAACAAGCAATCCCATCAAAAAGTGGGAAAAATACATGAGCAGATTTTTTTGAAAAGAAGATAGACAAATGGCCAAGAAACATGAAAAAATGTTCATTATCACTAATAATCAGGAAAATGCAAACTAAAACTACAATGAGATACCATCTTACCCCTATCACAATGGCCATTAATAAAAAGTCAAAAAACAATAGATGCTAGCATGGATACAGACAGAAAGGAGCACTTATACACTGTTGGTGGGACTGCAAGTTAATACAATCTCTATGGAAAACAGTACGGAGATTCCTCAAATAAATAAATGTAGACCTACCATTCAATCCAGCAATCCCACTGGAAGTCATTTTATCAAAAAGACACCTGCAGTGGAATGTTTATTGCAGCACAATTCACAATTGCAAAGAAGTGGGATCAACCAAAGTGCCTATCCATTCATGAGCGGATAAAGAAAATGTGGGTATATGTATATATACCATGAAATACCACTCAGTTATAAAAAGGAATGAAATAATGGTGTTTGCTGCAACTTGGAGGGAAATGGAGAACATTATCCTAAGTGAAGTATCTCAGGAATGGAAAACCAAACACCATATGTTCTCCCTAATAAGTTGGAACTAATAGATGCCTATATACAGTCATAAAACAATATGAAGGACATGAGAAACCAAGAAGGGGGAAGGGTAGGTGTGTGTGATAAAAACTTACCTATTGGGTCCACTGAACATTATTCTAATGACAGGCACAGCAAATGCCCTGCTTAAGCATTATATAAGGTATTTATATTAAAAAAATACTTGTGCTCTTTTAATTAATATTTTAAAATAAAGAAAAGTTATAAAAAAAGACTTGTGAATCAAGTAGATGATGAAATTAAATTTAAGGCTGGAAAGGAAAGTAGTAGGCAATATCCTTCCAAATCGAAAGGCTTTTTATTATTTATTTATTTTTATTTTTATTTATTTATTTTATTTTAGCGTATTATGGGGGTACAAGTGTTAAGGTTACTTATATTGCCCATGCCCCCTCCACCCTCGAGTAAGAGCTTCAAGCATGTCCATCCCCCAGACGTTGCACATCTTACTTGTGGTTGTATATACCCTTCCCCTCTTCCCCCCTCCCACTCTCCCAACACCTGACAAATGTTACTCATATATGTCCACTTAGGTGTTGATCCGTTAATACCAATTTGCTGGTGAGTACATGTGGTGCTGGTTTTTTCATTCTTGAGATACTTCACTTAGTAGCATGGGTTCCAACTGTATCCAGGAATATACAAGAGGTGTTATATCGTCATTGTTTCTTAAAGCTGAGTAGTATTCCATGGTATACATATACCACATTTTATTAATCCACTCATGAATTGATGGGCACTTGGGTTGTTTCCATAGCTTTGCAATTGTGAATTGTGCTGCTATAAACATTCGAGTGCAGGTGTCTTTTTCATAAAGTGACTTTTGATCTTTTGGGTAGATGCCCAGTAGTGGAATTGCTGGATCAAAATGGTAGATCTACCCGTATCGCTTTGATGTATCTCCATATTGCTTTCCACAGAGGTTGAACTAGTTTGCAGTCCCACCAGCAGTGTAGGAGTGTTCCTCTCTCTCCGCATCCACGCCAGCATTTGTTGTTTGGGGACTTTTTGATAAAGGAAAGTGTTTTTAAAGTACAGGTTTTAGAAACAGAAACATAGGAATAAATGACATAGTGTTTTAGTGAATTCAGATATTTTCATATCCTAGGGAACTTTAGTCCCCCAAATTACTGTAATGTTATTCAAAAGAAAACTTCAAACTTTAAGGGAAGTACTCAGGTTTGTGTCTTTTGTGATACTGCTTAACAGTTTGTTTTATGTCAAAAACTTAATGTAATCTCATTAGCATACTTAGAGACAAAACTGAAAATTTCTCCTCTTTACAACATCAATATTTTCAAATAATTAATGCATAACTTTTGTAGCCAAAGAAAAAAATATACCAGTGGCCATACTTATAAGAATGATGCACCACAAGAATGAAAAAATAAGCACCATATGTACTAACCATCAAATTGGTATTAACTGACCAACACTTAAGTGCACATATAGTAGTAACATTTATCCGGTGTTGGGCGGATGGCAGGGTGGAGGAAGAGGTGGGTAATACACACCTAAGGGGTGCAGTGTGCTCTGTCTGGGGGATGGACATGCCTACCCATTTTATATTTATGCAGAAACAAATTCCATGAACAAAATTGTATTCATATATAAAGTACGTATTTGTACTAGCAATTGAATTCAGGCCTTTGGCTCATAAGCCTATTTTATTTCCACCACATTCCATTACCTCCTTGAGAAATTTTCCAGTATATTCTTTACCTTCAGCTAATACCAACATATTATACACTATTATAATCCTTAAAAATATAATATTATAATTAACTTAAGATAATTTTTAATATATATGAATACACAAATGCAGTCACACAATTCACACACTATATACACACACAATCATTCAATATTTTTCATAGGAAAATATAATTTACTATTTGGTATATCATTATTTTAGATTTTCTCATTTCCTCAATAATCTCGTTATAACCAAATATTGCCAATTTCATTGATCTACTTAGTGAACTTTAATAATTTCAAAATTTCCAAGAAGACAGATCCAAGACTAAGTGATTGTTGAAAGTCTCCAAAATTATATTTTTCTTTAATTATATCACTGGATTCTAAAAATGTTGGACTATTTTCTAAAGACATTAAAGTGAATCTGATATGGGTTTAGAAATAGAGTATTCATGTTTGATTAAATAACAGTGCCTCTCAGATAACTAGGAGATTTTTTTTTTTTTTTTGCGGATTCAGCCTTCCTATGAAAGAAAACTGATTTTCATAAATTTTCACTTCTGATTAGAGCCTACTAGAAATCCCTGAGGACTTCCATCTGAAGTGTGCACACAAATTCCAAGAAAGCCCTATGCTTACAATACTCTCAATGTAATTATATTTCTTGTATGTGACCCACTTTTTCACTGAGAGTGATGACATCATTTTGTCTGAGTGTGTGTTAAAAAGCTGATTTAGGTCAAGGAGTCTTTACTGGTTTATAGCTCACATCAGAGTTCACTACTGGGCCTTCAAAATGGAGTTTCTGGTATTAAAATTAAAGCATTCTTACCCCAGATAAATGCCTTTGAATATGTTTTGTTGCATTCTAATTTTATGATTCCATGGTTTCCAAATATACAGGGTTTATTTTGCATACTAATTCAGGATTCAAGATTAATTAAACTTTGTGAAAGAAAGAAATGCTTTCTTAAACTGTAGACATGGAAGAACTGATTAGGTATGTGCAGACTGCAATTTGTTCTAATGGTTTATCTTTGTTTCTAACAATTTTTGCTTGTGTGTATTTCCACCTGTTAAATTACTCTATAATTTACTGTTTCCTGCTATTTGACAAGAAAACATTACAATCACAATAAAAAGTAATTTAAGGCTATTACCAATCAATGAAATATGTCCCAGTCTAAAATGAGATTCAAATAATTTATGGGGATTTTACAGTCAAATTAGAATGTAGATTATTCCACAGGGGGGAATCAACTTCTGCAAAACTGCAAGCATCATATATTTCCTAATAACTCCTCACAGCTGAAACAATGTCATTATTGGAAGACAGCACAGGAAATTCAGTGCAATCAGGAGAATCTTACAAATAAATGCTGGCAAAAACAGGGTATTTGTGGACTCATAACTCAGTAATGGATTTGAAGTTAATGCAAAATGAAGTTAATGCAACATTAAACCTAGGAGGCATATCAGGTTTAATACTGCTGAATGACTCACCACAAGTATTGTTTGTTGACTGACTTTTATATATACCCTTAACCTTAGGAAAACCTTTTTAATAGCAGTTAGCAATTTAGCAGTGGTAGATCATCTTTGCCCACTGCCCACCTGTACAAAAAACTGAAATGTCCTAGAAAAGAAGCATTTTATTTCACTGTTGAAAAGCAATTATATTCAGTTTCTTTTTTCCTGGGAAATGCAACCTCTGAGTTTGAAGGCTTTATGAGCAATGACATGATTTCAATGTATTTGTTCAGTATTTTATGTTGAGAGTTCATGCAATGAATTTTACTTATTTATGAATCAACTTGTATTCATCAAAAAAGTGACAACATTTGGAAAATATAAAAATTTAAAGGAAAAAATACGTAGGAACTATTGAGCTCAATACACAGGATTGGAAAAAGAACAAATCTAATATAGCACTTTTGTTTCCCTAATAAACAAACATAAAATACTTTTATATTCTCTACTTGCCTCCTTTTTTTCCTTTTTCCATTGTTCTCACCTTCCAACTTTAACAGTCTGAATTTTATCAATCACTGTATTGAGAAAAAAAGTGTTGAATTCTCCAAATACAGACAAATGGAAACTAAAGTCTCATGCGTGTGGGAACAAAGATGTTAACTAATCTTTCCTTTGATGTGGTTTTACTAAATTCACTAATTTATTCAACTTAAAACCAGACTCTTCCTAATTTCTGTGAGGTCTGTTAAAAAACTATACAAATGAACATGACAAAAGTTAAAATAAAGTGAAGTACAGTAATTAAATAATGACAAAATGAGTTATAGGGCTTCTTAGTACATTAAGAGTTATATAAAGTATGAAATTATTTAGGCAGTTTTTTTAAACTAATTTCTTGGAGGAAATATTGTGACTTAATTATTTCTATTTAAGTTTTAAAGAAATATAACTATTTTTGCCAAGAAATTAGAATTAGAATTAAATCCCAATGTATATGAAGCATGTTGCTTTACCTTTCTCTAAGTTATCTAGGATGTTTATCTTATTTAAGATTTTAAAATTTTCCAATAATTACCTGGGAAAAGCAAACATTAATTTTACATTTAATTCGTTCTATAAGTCAGAAGATATTTATTATGCAGCTAAACTATAGCAGACAAAGACAAACTGTGGTACAAGAACAAAAAGGAAATGACAAATGAAGATGCAATGATGCAACAGCATAAGAAGGTAAAGAGATCTGTTATATGCTTCTTTATCATTTGGACTCTCATTTGCTTGAATTTTTAAAATTGTTTTTAATTATTAGGGGCACATAATAGTTGTGTATCTTTATAGGGTACATATGATGTTTTGATGCAGGCATACAATGTGTAATAATCAAATCAAAGTAACTGGGGCATCCATCACCTCAAGCATTTATCATTTCTTTGTGATAACAGCATTCCAATTCCACCCTTTTAGTTATTTTAAAGTATACCATAACTTATTGTTGAGTAGAGTAAACAAATCCAAATATTGGAGTTTATACCTTTGTATCTCCTAATCTGTATATTAACAGCTAAACTCTTCAGTAATGTCTTCAAATAATCACATGGTCACAGATGGATAGAAAAGATTAGATTTGTCATCATTTTTTTTTTTTCAGTTCAGCCAAATTATTTGTGCAACAGTTGGAAGATGAGGATTGCCTGAATGAATGTAGTTTGAAGCCATTTTCAGTTTGCCACACATATGACAGAACCTCACCTACATGACTCCCAAGTCCTTTCTAACATTGGTTGTGAAGAAAACAATGAATCTCATAAGTTCAGAACTGTTGATGAAGATAAAATTTACTACAAACTCTGTGACCATAAACGAGGGCTGCCATCCTCCTGTCTTACAATATAAATATCTAGAAAGTTGACTCCTCCACAGTAAACATCTCAGTCTCATGAGTAGCAATTTTAATTGCCTATAAAGACTTTTAATAGCTATATTTGATATTTAATGTGGGCCTGTAGTATTTATAAAATAAGTATTAATAATAGTAGTAGTAGTTTACTCATTCTTTACTATTTGACAAAAAAATTAAATCTATTTTTTCACTAATTCTCACAAGAACACATATTAGCATTATCCTAACTTACACATAAGAAAAATGAGATATAAAATAAAAACTATTGATGATCATATAGTCAATAAATAGATGAATTATGGTTTGGTTAAATATCTGAGCTCTAAAATCAATATTGTATGCTACCTCATATTAAGCTTTATTATCTCATGTGAAAATATAATATCATTTATATATAATAAAATACAAATCATGTTACATTGATTAGGAAATTTATAATATTTTCCAGCTCCTTTGAAACTTGGTTTCTTTATATATTATACTTTTGAATACTTTCCCAAGAATGTATTATTATACCTATGTAGGAAAGTGGGAATGGTTTTCTAAATATCCTATATGCTTTGTACAAAAGTCATTCTGTTCAATACTTTAAGTTTTACCCTTCTGACACAGAAAATAGAAAATTAACACAAGATCAATCAAAACATTGACCAGATCAAATTGCACATTTCCCTGAACAGAAAAAGTATTTAATAAATTTAAGAGGAAATGTATGTTTTATACTTTTCATGGTGAGAAAGTTTGTTATGTAAGTCCTTGCTTTAAAGAGGGTAAAAGCATAGTATATTCAAACTAAAAGAATTAGTGACTTGAGGAAAACCTAAATCTCTTCCCAATCTACTATGGTTCTAGCTTTAATCTGTCATTTACTGTGACCTTGAGCAAATTACTTAACCTTTATCTGCCTTAATTTTCTCATCTGTAGAATGGCAAAACTGATATCATCTGTCTCATTAATGATGTTATAGTAATTAAATGAGCTAATAATTTAAATTATTTAGAAGAGCATCACATAGAAGCACTCCATAAATATTCATTGCTACAATTACACATCTATTACCATTAGTGCTACTTACTATATACAATCCAAATCTCTATTGATTAATCTTGTTTACTCTTTTTTCACAATTGCCATATAAAGTTGAAAGTAATTATTGGAATATTTCAGATATTTGCATGATATTAAAGAGTGCTAGTTGCATTAATGTTTTGTTGAATTAAATGTATAAATATATACTTCCAAAATTGTGAAAGATTTAATTTTTCTTCATGTATGTTCTGACTTTTTCAAAAGGTGATTTGAGAAGAAATTTGATTAAAGAAAAGAATTAAAATGTGGTATATGTATACCATGGAGTACTATTCAGCTTTAAGAAACAATGGTGATATGGCACCTCTTGTATTTTCCCGGATAGATCTGTAACTCATTCTACTAAGTGAAGTATCCCAAGAATGGAAAAATAAGCGCCACATGTACTCACCGTCAATTTGGTTTTAACTGATCCATACCTAAGTGCACATACAGGAATATCATTCATCAGGTGTCAGGCAAATGGGAGGGGAAAGTGGGGATGGGTATATACACATGTAATGTGTGTGGTGAGCACTGTCTGGGGGATGGACATGCTTGAAGCTCTGACTTGGGGGGAGGAAGGCAAGGGCAAATATGTAACCTAAACATTTGTACCTCCATAATATGCTGAAATAAAAAGAAATAAAATAAAATATATTAATTGGAAAAAACATGTTAATACTATTGCTTTTACATGTCTTTAAATTAATATGGTTTCATTTCCATCTCATTTATTTTTGTGCACAAATGGCCATCTTAATTATGTCTCACCACACAAAATTCTTCCCTTAAGAGAAAGCATATATACTCATACCTTTTGACATTTCATAATTATTCTAAATTATAATATTTAATCATTGATTCTTAATACAGTTATTTCCCATTATATAGTTTTAGCAGCATTAGTATTAAGTTTAGTATAATATCATAACTGGATGAGCATATTATCATTTCTTCTACTAAATTTATTGGTGGAAATATAAGAGTTTTATCATATCTAAAGTAGTTCTAACTACCTGCATTTTTTCCTCAATGAAAAGTCCTTATAGATTAAATAATATTTAAAACTAAGATCATGTATTCTCAGTTTGTAATTAATTATGTATTTTAAAACAAATACAGTTTCACATAAAATCAATTGCATCTTTTTTTTTTTTCTTTATCTGTGTGGCTTGTGTTATTGTCAGGAAGAAAAAATGAATTGGAATGCCATTAACTGATTTTTCACAATACTAAGTTAATTGTTATCATATATAATTCTAAACTGTTTGGTTATTGAGTAATTAATATTTCTAAGAGTATTTAAAATATACATCTTAAATTAACATCTGTAATTACCATATTACTCTCTCCTTACTATTTTGAAAACACCAGCACATTTATCCTTTTTCAACATTCTCAAATTTCTCTTGTACTAAAGTTCTCGAAACTGACAAAATTTTGTGACTTTATACTTACTGGTATTGATATTTTTCTCTTTCCTAACCTCCAGTAGCACCTGAAATATTGTGAAATGCATAATATTGTATGATATGAAATAAATGTGGATTTACCTTTTATTATATAATTATGTTGGTAGATTTAAATACTAAAAGTGCTATTTAACCTGCAAATGGAGTATTACTTGTTGTGACATCTTCGTAATGATCATTTATATTTGCTGTTTAGGGATTTGTTTTTAAATTAACTTGAATACAGTTATAATGGAATATAATATTTAAAAATTACATTATTGGAACTTCAAATTGCTGCATATATTACCACCATATATATAATCACAATTACAAGTCACATGCCACTTTCTATTTTTCAATTTGTTTTTGTTTGTTTGATTGTTTGTTTGCTCTTAGTAGAACAATTTGTACCTGCCTTTAAGTATAAAGGAAAAGAAAAAAAAATAGTCTTTTATATTTTTACATAGCTCTTTACAGGAAAGAGCCCTTTATAAGTGAGCAGAGAGATACAGCAGTTTCTACACTGTGAGTGCTTAGTCTGGGTATAGTTAGACAAAGAAGCAGACTTGTCATAAAAAGAGAGACTTTGCCAAGATGAGGAGAAATCAGCTAAATCATATATTTATTTCCTTCTTCCTCAACTTAAATAGAAGAAATGGATAACTTCCTAGAAACCATAATCAATAGAAAATAGTTAATAAAAGTACATGTACAGATCATCTGATGACAGAATTAACAATTAACAAATAAAGACAATAAATAAAAGAACAAAATGGGATTGACATTAGAAAAAATGTAATATTTATAGTTTCAAGTAACAGCATTTTTTAGAATGAATGTCATGTACAACAGGAATATTTACTTTTCTATACAGAGAAGTTTTTAATGTAAAACAAAGCTCTAGTATGATATAGTTAAGTTTTGAGTTGCCAACAAATGGTTAGTGAATATTTGAAAAAAATTTAGTATTTTATTTTTCACTAATCATTATTTTCAATATTAGTTTAAATAAAGTTTAATTCTAAATTGGAATCTTTTATTTTATAATTTACTTTTTTCTCTTAGGATAAGGTCTCCTGAAAAATTTGTATAGAATTCTTATAGCTTCCTTAGTTTCAAAGGCTATTGATGTAAGATTTCTTATCTAAAAATAGCTTTCTTCACTTAGTAATTTTTTCTTTCCAAACTACTTCCAATCACTAAAAGCTGAGATTACTTTTGTTCTTATTAAGTAGTGCTCTTAGCTTTTCTATTTCTTAGAGCTGAGATTCTTGCTTAAATCTTAGCTTTCTCATGCATTGAGACATTGCTAGATAAAGAAATGCAGAACTTCTCGGAGAAATATTCTGATTTAAAAAAAATGCAAAAATTTGGTTCAAGAGCAGCAAAAGAAAGGAGGGATGATTCTAAATTGGAATTAAGTAAGTAATTCAGAGCTTCCCTTCCCTGATACCCCATAGGTTTTTGCTTGAGTCTTAAGACCAGTAATTAATTAACAAGTGAGTAAAAGCCCAACCATTTCCATGGGACATTGAGAGCACAATGCAGCCATGGTATTAGTGTCAGCGGCCTCTGCAGCAATGGAGGGCATTGCCAGCTGCTTTAGCAGAAAGTTGAAACAAGGCCTCAAGGCAGGGATCTGCACCCTCCACATTAAGCATTGTCAATCTCAGAGTTTGGCAGGTGCCTCATAAAGTCCAAAAGAAGGGATTAATTGAATGTGCAAGGGATATATGAGGAGGGGGTGGAGCTGGTTAGTAAGCCACTTGTATTCCAGTAGATCTCCTCCATTGAGCACAGGTGAAATGTGTCCTGAAAAACCTCAGCATTCTATGGGAGGCATTTGAGACCAGGCTAAAGTTAAAACTTAGCAGAAGGTCTTGAGCCAAAGAAGTATTTCTTATTAATATTCTTGGAACCTTGGTTTTACTCTCTTGATGTTTGTGACTTGGAAACTATGAAGTATTGCAGCCCTCTAGCCAATGATTACTGCCATGGAATCTCCTCTTTTCTGATCACAAGGACATAACTGACCAGTTATAGACCAGTTATCTTCAAATAACTCTCCCTTCACCCCCAGCAATCTAGCTGCTTACTAATTCATGGCTTAAAGTTAATGGAAAGACTTTTCTAAGAAGTGTTTTCCTTAAAGTTTTATTTTTTTAAATAGCACTCAATGAACTCTTACTAGAGGTCTAACATTGTTAATAAACAATTCTAACAACTCATATGTTATTTAAGTTTATTTAACAAAAAAAAATTTAGAAAAATAAAATCCAAAATATTTTAATAGAAAACATCTTAGGAATTTTTCAATAGTTTTTGTTAGCTAGAAAATTCATCCATATCAAATCTGAGTGATCTTACATTGATTACTTACATATAATACATGAGGAAAACCAGGATGTGGATGTAGGAGGTTTAGAACAATCTAATACAGATCCTAAGCTAGTGAATCATACTTACTTTTATGTTGCTATGTTATCATTATGAGCTCTTTTTTATGTTTAGTTCATCGTACACATGTTGGATATGTTTGCTAAATAGTTTGAGCATATTGAACACATATTTTAATATGTTTAAAGATTTTCTATATTAAACTTATCGGATTGGCCATTTAATTGAGGAAATAGTACATGCAAATATACTTGAAATGTTTTCACCAAACCATGGATTATCCAACTATTGTGTGATATATGCTTCTGAAAAACAATTTTAATATCTGCCTCTCTCTCAGATTTAAAAGGAAGGTAATAGAATGGCCTCAAATTTTTAAAGTTGTTTCTGGTATTTAATGTCACCCAATATGTTATGCAAAAATTAAGCAACACAGTTGTTTTAAATATTAGGCCCATTTAAAAATAAAGGAGTGAGGTATCAGGCTAACATATTTCCCAAGGCAATATATGATTAATTCCTCAGTGGCAATGGACAAAAAAAAAAACAAAAAAAACAAAAAAAACAATGATGTAGTCACATAAAGTCCAAAGACCCTATTTTTGGACTTTGTATTATCTTTCAATCACACCAAATTTTTTTGAAATAAGTGTCTTCTTTAAATTAAAAATAAAGAGAGACAAATGTATGGGATTGATATGGCTGTAAGAGAGACTTTGCTGTAAGTTGTGAATAGTTTTCAACATACATATTTTTCTCTCTTTCCTCTTGTTTTGGTCTTATACAAAACGTGTGTTCGGAGTATTCCTTTATCTGTCAGTTCTATGGCATTTCCAAAGCAAATGGTTCTACTTTTTCCATTGTCCTCAGAAGTATTTCTGTCCTTAGTAATTGAAGCTTACTCGATTCCTGAGATTTGTTATCTCCCTTCATGATTGCTAGGGTGATCTATCATAGCTCAGGTATTACTGTTTCCCCTTAGGACAACTCCACTATAAAGATCTGGCTTCTTCAT
The DNA here is from genome assembly GCA_008750895.1 of Mirza zaza. Lineage (NCBI taxonomy): Eukaryota > Metazoa > Chordata > Mammalia > Primates > Cheirogaleidae > Mirza > Mirza zaza. The sequence goes on from VSMD01005502.1 coordinate 104,440, forward strand.
AGTCCTCTGATCATTGCACTGATTCTTGAACAAAAGCCTTTATTAATATTTATGTCTTATCCAGACAAACACCTTTTTTAGGGGATAGAGTATTGTAGTGAATAATCATTATACATTTGGGCAATAATTCACATTCATCGCCTCTGAAGTTTGAGCAAAGACTTGAAGTTTGCCTAGCAGATACAATGTTAGCCTAGAGGAAGATATTGACTTTAGACATTTTATCAGCTTCTATATAAAGCTGAGGTGATCTCTCTCAAGTAAATGCTATTTAAATGCTGAAATGTAATTACATATGATTTATTAATTTGGATTTGAGATTAATATTAAGATGATCAGTTTTGTTCATAGTTCAAAAACTTACAAGTATGCTGCATGCTACATATTTTACCTAATAGTAAATTGTAGCTGTTTTTATATATTAATTATTCCTATACATTTTACAGTTTTTATCAGAGACAAAGCGTTGTTTTTCTAGTCTTTGAACATCATAATCAATTCTTATCTATTGGTATTGAAGATGAAAGATGCTTAATTGAGTGTCAAGTGACCTGGGATCTAGTCCTTGCTCTCCCAGTAACTAGCCATCTATCCTTGGATAGGTCATTTCATGTCCCTGGGCTTTGTTTTTCTCAACTGTTAATTGAACATTAAGTTTGGATTCTTCTATTGTTTTTTTTTTTTTCCCCTAATCTAGAAGTCCTTTTTTTTAAAAAAAAAAAAAATCAGTGACAAATAGGTAACCAGAGCAACTAATTCACTAATAAGAAGCTAAGTCTTTTCCCTCAGGGCTATATGCAATCCTACACATATAACTTCTGTGTCTGTGTGAATGGTATCAGCATCTATCTAACATATCACCTAATTATAGATACATATGTAAACCAATTCAAATTAATAAAGGGAAAAATAGGTTAAATGACTCAAAAAATGATATTTAGATATCTGGAGGCAATACATACAGAACTGAGGATTGGCCTCCTTTCCTGTGTTTTAACCACACAACCATTGTGTCAGTAAAGCATATTATATTTTGGTGGAAGGAGCATTTATGTGAAACTTCAATATCATGATGAGTTAAACTCTATGAATTCATTACTTTTTAATTTCTCCATCTGCTAAACCATAAAAGGATAGAAAACACGTGTGGCAGCTGCAGACAAGGACTAGCATAAAACACAAGGAAGAGTTTGGGATGGCAGAAGTCTCTAGAGGTGAGGGATTCGTGGCTCTTAGGAGAAAAAGCAACAGATCCAGGGTGTTAAGAGTTCACCAAGAACTCCCCAAGGTAAATGAAAGGTAGTGTCCCTGGTGTCTGGGCTCTTAACTTTAGGAAAGTCATTTCAAGTTATCAATTTAAAATACTAATATAAAGCCAGTGCAAAGGGCTGTAAATGTTAACAACAAAGAAAAAAAAATATCGTTAAAGGAAGAAAGTTGATCTTTTTAACAATCACATTTTTCAATAAGCTTTATTGTAAAAGTTGAAGACAATGTGTCTATGTGGAAATGAATCACATCTCAACTGTGATTCATGATGTGGCATCTCACACATCATGATGATGTATTCAGGTTGCAGGTTTTCTGAAAGTGTATCAGTGGAAATCATGACATAAAAGCAATCTCTACCTAAAGTCACAGTGAGATTACCTCTATCTCTAAAACAGTAACATGTAAGGCTTAAACAGTCTCATCCTTTCCCATAATTTCTTGTGAAGTAATATGAAAAGACTGTCAAGATAAAGAAAAAAACCAAAATCAATAAAAATACATAAGCATTAATACCAACAGAGAACATACATTCTTAATTGAAAGCTGCGAGTGAGATTTTAAGAAATCTCTGAAACATGAAAAAAAATCCAAGGCATAAATCATACTTACACAAATATTTACAATTAAAAGATGAAGGAAAATGAATTATGAGTCTAATTAAGAAATATATATTTTTAACATATGTTTATGCACACTGTTTATATATATATGTGTACTTATTCCAAGTTAAGGGGGTACTAGTTAAATACACAGATAAACAAAGCCTATTTCTCTGATTAATGTCTTTCGCACAAACAAGAAATTTGAGTTAAAGAGACTTTTAAGCCCATCCTTCCTAATTTCTCTTCTAATTTAATCAATCCCTTTACAAATGTGTGCATGAGTGTGTGTGAGTGTGTGCACCCACAAATATACATTCAAAATTCCACTGCTTTTCTTCACCATCTTTCTCTGTACTAACCTGATCTAAGCCATGATCATCTTTCTCTGAGACTATTAAAGCAACTTTCTACAAGAGTTATTAATATTGTTCCAGGGAGAAGATGCTTCTCCCAGCGATATCCTTTTAAATTTTCATTTAGGTCACATGATTCCTCTTCTTGAATGCCCCAATGACTTCCCATTTCACTTGCAATACTACTCATGAGCCTGGGACATTCATCCCTCCCACTATGTTTTTGGATCTCATATGGTAATGCTTTCCTCCTCATCCAGACACTCCAGCCACGCTGGCCTCCTGGCTACTATTCCATCACAATGAGCCTGCTCCTGTCCCAAACATACACTTGAATTTCCAACTTCCTGAAATATTTTTTCCCCAGATAATCAATATTCCCAGTTCCTTTTTTTGTCTTTCTGCTCCTGTCTCCTCTTATCTGAAAAGCCATCCTTATTCGTCTTATATAAAACGACAGCCACCTCTCTATCCTCATACTCTCTTATTTTACTTTGTAATGCTTGTCCCCACCTACCATATTATTATGTATTTTGTATTTATTTGTTTAAAGTCAGGGCAAATTCCATGTCAATTTATCCTTGCTGATGACAGATTGAACATTCAACAGCATCAGTGATGAGATTAGCTTTGGTTAAGAGGAGCCCAAGCTGTTGAATGAATTCATAGACTTTATCCCTTCTATAATTTATACTCTTTCAAAGGAACCATCACACAAGCAATAGAAAGAATGAGAAATAATAATCATTTCTTTAAAGTGAGGACCTAGTGATCTACCTGGCTAGTTGTTAAGTGCTTCCTTTGCAGTGAATAATCTTTTCGTAGGCATTAGCAGGAAACACAAAAAAATACACATCTTTTGCCCATTCCTATATATCTGTTCATATTCTTTTGCTCTAATCTCATTTTTTCAGATTTTCTAAGGAGCCTGAGCATACAATAAGTCATTTGTCACTGTGAAGTCATCTGTCTGTATTTTTAGCTCAGGCTAATTCTCCCTCTATAAAGCAAAACAACCAAGTATATTAGTCACAATTCACAATATTCCTGAGCTAGGTTCTGGCATAAGAGCAATACATTTTCAGGCCCATCAGTGAGGTGGTATGACCCAAGATCTTTGAGAAATGGATCTTTTTAAACACTGGTACACAGAATCTCTGGCTTTTGTAGCATTTTCTGAGTTGACACCCGATTGAACTGAACTTGCTATTTTTTATAACTCCTAAAAGATGTTAACAAAGCAGTGATAATTAAAAAGTAATTAACAAAGTTATGAAAACACTTAACAAAGCCAGGCAAACACAAAATTGTTCAGTTTTATAATTCAAGGATATCCTTCCACCTGTACTTTATCCCAACCCACTATACATGAGGGTCTTACTGATTGTGACAGGAGTTATAAGAACCTCACTCTTTATAAGTAGGTAAATCTTTCTTATTGTGCAATCAGTGAGTGAAACAGTTCCAGAATCATCAGGGTCTGCTTTCTAGGGTTACTCCTATTAATAATAATACCTTAGCTTATGTTCCCATGAATGCAGTTTGAAATAAATCTTGCATAAAATTAGTTTATTAGACTATATCAGAGACTAAGAGTAGGGGAGCAAAGAATGAGATGGGGAAGAAGAAAAACCCAACACAAACAACAGTTATTGAAAGCATCACTAAGAGTGGCTTGTTTCAACAGAGTTCTTCTGAGAAACACACAGAATGCCTCCAAAAGCTATTTCCTTTTTCAATTAGCTCTTATTTTTCATTAGTGATGATTATCTTTGAATGTTAACTTTCCTATGTTTCTGGGGCACTCCTGAGGCTACAGGGGGCCACTGTTTAGGAGGAGCCCTAGGGAAAGAAGTGAAGTGACAGTGTGCTCAGGAAGCAAGGGCCCGTCAGCCTGAAGTGACTTGGGTCCTGGGAAATCTGCATGGTATCATCCATCCCAAGGCTTGAATGGAATCAGAAAAAAGGCCAAGTCGAGGTGACTTCGGCAACCAGTATTTCTGTTGTCCTGGGGCTCACAAATCAATTATTTAAATATTTGGTCAAAATTTTTGTCTGGTATTAAAATCAGACATATAGATGTAGCTTTCAGAATTTACTTCTACATCTTTAAAAAAAAATATCTAGAGAGCACAGCCTGTCTCTAAATGTTTTACAACTCAGTCCTTGTCATGATCACAATAAGGTTTTAATACATGTTGTAGAAAAAATAAGAGAGCAGATTTAAGCCATAATCTTCAAATTAAAAAATAAAAAAAACTTTCAGGTGTTAGCTAGGACATGGGTAGCAATTTTCAGATCCTCAATTCCATAGATAGATCCTAGGGTTTGAATATGTGCCCAGAAAAGCAAATGTTAGAAACAATCCCCAATGCAGCAGTGTTGGGTGGTGGGGCCTGGTGGGAGGTATTTAGGTTATGAGGGCTCCACCCTCATGAATGAATTAATGCTGATACTAAAAGTACTTGAGGCTACAAGTTCAATCTCTTGTTCTCACCTGCTCTCTCTTATCCTTCTGCCATGGATGACAAAGCAAGAAGACCTTTACCAGGTACTGAACTTTCCACTCTTGCACTTTCCAGCCTTCAGAGCAATAAGCCAATAAATTATGCTTTTTATAAATTACTCAATCTCAGGTATTCTGTTATAGCTGCACAAAATGGACTAAGACAATAGACTTTTCTAAAATTGATAGAACTAGGTATCCACACATATAGTAGCCATATACTAGCCATTGATTTCTACCTCTCCTTTCGCAGTTGTTTTTTTTCCATTTTCAGAGGAAAAGCATAGTATGATGTATTACTCCACATATGAGCCTCTCTGGGGTACCAAACAAAGGCAGGAATATACTGCCCTACAACTAAGACCAATAAAAGTAAAACGTGATCAATTTAGTAAGAAATTCTGGGGGGTTGGCATTTTATTTATTTATTTATATTTTAACATTAGAATTTAGAAGTGAGAGCGTTTTTCAGGGATATTTATTAGCCAATTTATTTGAATTAAAAAATAAAGTTAGTTTGTTCTCAAAGAAACTACTTCTGATTTGCTTGATTGTTTTGATGACATGAATAAATCTTGTCAACACAGCTATTTGCCACTTTCCATATATGAAACGAACCAAATCTTCAGTTTCAAGGTTTAATGGATATATATTTAATAAAATGTGTATCTTATAAAATACATTGGGATTTTAAGCTTTGAAGGTATTCAAAATTATCTTAAAATTCTATATCAATGTTTAACTGTATGAGAGAGAGGCAATTTTAAAAAGGAAATAAGAGAGTTAAACTTTTGAGTTTTGTAACTAAAATTAAAAAAAGATTATTGATTGTTATGTTTGCTTGTATTAGAATAATAACAGTACTCACCTCCGAAATTCTTAAGCATAGGCTAAAATAAAATGTATTCAAGTATCAAAGACTTAAATAGGGAATGAATTGAAGTTGAAGGCCTTCTTGGTTTTTTAAATAACTCACAAAAAATGGCCATGGATAAAAGCAAACAACTTATTGATTGATAATATTCCCCTTCTTTCATGAGTGAAGATGTCTGAGGCTAAGCATGTATCCTCGTTAGTAGATTTGTGGGTTCTTTATTATCATTGTGCACAATTTTAATTGAATGCTTAGGGGGGCAGTTAGAGCCTGGCTTGGATTTCTTTGTTTCATTGTATCTTGTTCATGGTAAACAACAACAGCAACAGCTCTCTTCATTTAACTTTGCTCTCTTCCTATATCTTCTTTCAAGGTTGTGGAACTTTATAGTTTTCTGGGTGATTTTATATTCATGTGTTTGAAAATAAAGTTGCTGAATCAGTATGATCTATTGGGCCATTTTAAGTTCATTAGATTTGCTATACAGATCTCTCCTTCTCTCTTGCTAAGATATAAAAAATATAAAAGAAGCATTAAAATTATTGATCAAGGTTTTGGGTAAAACAAAAGTAATTTGTTATTTTGGTGAAGTTGTGTAAAAATCATGCCAAATAGCAACCTAAAGGCAATCTGCAGGAAGGCTATTGAAGCTAGACACAGACCTTAAAGCAAAACAAAACAAAGAAACAAAAGAAAACTGAGACTATCAAGAAAATAACTTTTAACAGATGCTTCTGATTATTTTCATCATTCTCCTATCAGTATCTGATTTTGTAAACTAATGTGTATTTATGGGCATCTTTGAGTACATAAAGTAAATAAGAATTATGATTGTATTAAAATATGGTTTATTGGTATATAAGTATAGGTAAGTGAATATGTATTTTTTTCTGAAAACATAATATAAAGTCCTTTGTACCTCTAAAATTTGAAAAGAGATAAATGTGGATGTTTAGTGGAATATCAATCAATAATATTAAGAATGACTTCCTTTAATATAGCTCTTAGCATGTGCTAAGCTATGTGATAAGCACTCTGCACACATTATTATATTTATCCTACAATGACCTAATGAGGCAAGCTGTGTTTCAGATACTTTGTACACTTAGAAACTGAGGATATTAAATTAAATCATGTCTCCATATTTTATAATAAATGAGAGAAACAGAGTTTAAATGCTTCCCTATTTGACTCCAAAGCCCTTGTTCTTACTGTTTTACAGCATTTGTTCCACTGGTTTTCACCTTCCACTTGTGGTTCATTCATAAAAATAGCCTCTAATAATATATGCCTTATTCTTGGGAACGGTCCTCCTTCATTAAAACTTTGGCCTGAGAAAGGATAAACGTCATCTAGTTTTGTTCTTCTAAGCACTGTTGAGTCAGGCTGGAGTGTTCTTAACGAGGTTTTTAAAGTAGAAAATAAGAGGAGGAAAAAAATCACACAAAAATATGAGAAGTATAAATCCACCTTTGTATAATGCATATATTGAGGTGCCTCAACTGACTTGAACCTTTCACTGCTTCCATAACCTACTTGAGTAGATCACTGTACTCTAGCTTAAAAGAGACGATATGTTTTACAAGCTAAATGAGTCATCTCCCTTTCTTCCCAGCTATGCTTTGGATATCGATTCACTTCTTGCCAACCGGAAACAATAGTATGAAGCTTCTCTCAAATCCTGCAGCTACACTGAGGAGTCCAGGGTCCTAACCCCTCTCCTTGCTATTTCTGGTAGTTCTTCTGATTCAACAACCCTGAGGAGTCTACTATCAATGATTGGCCTAACACAATCAATAGGTATCTACTTAAGGGAGACCTCACCCAATTTCATAGGTAAAATGGGAAGGTAGAAAAGATGCCACGATTATCTTCACATGATTAAATATATATGTATCTTAACAATAAAAAATAAAAATAAATAATTTCCACAAAACAGTTATTTGCATGTGAGACAATACTGAAGAAAATTAAGTATAACAGAGCAGCATTTCGGTTATCCAAAGAGTAGGAGAAGGCTGGAAACTGATGCCATATCCTGATCCTGCATTCTCTCAGTATTGATAACCAAAGGAAAAAAATTTACTATGAAACCAATTAGGCTGAAATTGTGGGAATTACCTATCTATACATTTGCTACCATTTTCTAAAGCTTGCTGGCTGGACTTTTTATATTTTCAGGTTTGATTCAGGTTGTTTTCCCATTTACTCAGTCTCATTACATACATTTAATTTGCTCTGTGTGTGTGTGTATGTGTATGTGGGTGTGTATGTGTGTGCGCATGTATGTGAGAGAGATATACACAGGTGCTTTGGAGATATAGTGATTATTATATCCATCTGCAGAATTCTATTGGACAATGATGCTGTAAACAAAAGGCAACATTAAAATCATCCACCAATTCATCGTCAGTAGTATCTACTATGTGCCAATGAGAGGAGCCTCATTCTTTATAGAGTCCTTTATATTAGGAGAATTAACATAAGTATATACAGTATAAAAATAGACAAAAAATAGAAATATTTTATCAACAAATATTCTGTCAAGTATCTACTGTGAACTAGATAGTATTCAGATTACTAGGTATATTCCAGTGATGAAGAGTGACAAAGCCATGTGTTCCTGGGATTGTATATTTTCCTGGGAGATAGATATATTTAACACAATAAAAAAGACAAAGCAACCAAATGCAGTGATAAGAATAAAGATAATAAATCAGGATAAAGGAATAAATTCTAATGGAAATTGATGGTCAATAGTTTAGTCAGGGCTGATATGTTGGTTAAATTTGTATGTCAACTTGCCTGGTCATGAAGAGCCTAGATATTTGGTTAAACACAATTTCTGGATCTTATTGTGATGTGTCTCTGGAGGAGATTACCATTTGAATTGGTAAATTGAATAAAGCAGAGTGCTCTCACCAATGTGGGTCCTCATCCAATCCACAGACAGCCTGAATACAACTAAAAGGCTGAGGAAGGGTGAATTTGTGCTTTCTGTCTGACTGCATGAGCTGAGATATCTGTCTTCTCCCATCCTTGGCCTGGGACTTATACCACGGTAATTCCTGGTTCTCAGGCCTGCAGACTCAGACTGAAAATACACTACCAACATTCCTGGTTGTCTAGTTTGCAGGCAGCAGATCATAATATTTCTAAGCCTCCATAATTGTGTGAGTGTATTCTTTATAATTTCTCTCTTTCTTTCCCCTCTCCACCCACATTGGCTCTGCTTCTCTGGAGAACCCTGACTCATACAAGTGCTTGGGGGAGCCTCTCTGTTAAGCAACTCTAAAGGTTCTGAGGAGACATAAATTTGGTGCACTGAGAAGCAGTAAGACCAGTGTGGCTGAAATAGGTTAAGTGGGTTAAGGGGAGGGTGCAGGGGTAGAAAGTAGAAGATGAGGTCAGAGAAGTGGACACAGCTTAGCTCCTGCAGGTGTTAAATTATTAGAATTTTATTCTAAATGTATTGAAAGGCCAATAAATGGTATTTAGCATTGGGGCAGTCGGCTCTTGCTTATCTTTTAAAAACATTACTGTGGTGGTTGTATGGAGAATAAACTCTTGAGAAGAAAGAATGGAAGGATTGTGATAAATGGCCCAAGAATTATGATGATTGCTCAGACTAGTGAGAGTTTGGACAGGAGGAAGAAGTGGGATGTGAATTTGAAGGTAGAATTGATAGGTGTAAGTAGGTGGTTTTATAAGGTGTACGAGGAATAAAGAAATTAGAACAACTTGTAAAATTATTTTAGTAAACTACCAAAGCATGAGCCCCCACCCCCAAATTTGGTTTGGATGTCTAGACTGATGATGCCAGACACACTAAGAGGTTTTGAAAAGTTTCCTTGTTTATATAAATGGAGAAAGAAGGGTAGCCTTCTCAAGGAAGCCTAAAATAAGTTGAGGAGCAGGAAAGGAACCAGGCTTAGGGCTTTGTTGTAGTGAGGTGTGGGACTGGGGTGAGAGTTCTGATTCATGGCATGAATCTCCCACCTGTGTTACAGGAGGAGTGCCAGGAGTTTAGTAGCTTGCCCAGAGTTGGGACACCAATGGAAAATGGGGGAGTGTTTTTAAAACTGTCATCAATTAAACATCAGAAATGGAGTCAGACTATTACAAATTTCTAGATCTATACAAGTTAGTGAAAAGTAGTGCCATTTCAGGAGGAAGCAAATTAGAGGGAACTGCAGTATAGGCCAGGGCTGTGAAGTTGAGTATTTTGCTCTGTGCTTATTATATCTGCGATGTCTATTAGCTTTATTGCCTACCCCTTCCTATCTGTCCACTCTCATTCCTTGCCACATTTCCCTTCTATTTGTTATAATTAAAGGCATTACTGGCTATAAATTAAAGGTGTTAGGTAGAAATATATTATGTGCTTAATGAGCTCGTGGTCAAATGTAGAAACACAAGTGATCCAACAATGGAAATGTGTGGAAAATGCTATTGAAGCAGAATTTATAGGATTCCAAGGGATTGCAGATAATGCTACTTGGAGGAATAGGAAAAAATATTTGTGGGGAAAGTAACAGCTGAATCCTGAAGGAATAAGACACATTGAGATGGTGGAAGTGGGGTTAAACGTTTATAGACAGAACAATCAGCAACTGCAAAGATGTAGGGGTATTAATTTTTAAATATGAGGCTTTGATTTTACAAATGATAATCAATAATGCTTCAGTTATGGTACATACAGTTTGTGTCCTGTTAGGGAGTACAATTTGATCTCTATTCAGTTGTCCATAATAAATCCTTTTAATGTTTGTCCAATATTAATTTGGAGAACAGTGGGTGACAGTACACCAATCTTTTTAAAATCTTACGTCTAGGACAAGAAGCATGCATTATACATAAAAGTAGAAATAATTGAACCTCTGTTATTTAAACCCAAGGATAACTGTGCATATTATGCATTCATTGTTTCCAAACACAATGCTCAGCATTAAAAAAATTTCTGTATTATTTTGGTAGCTCTGTGCTATTCAGTCCTACTTCTGGTTTGATAATCCTTGATAATACTGTACTATTGATTTAAGTTAGTTTTTTTGTTGGTTTGTTTCTTATCTGGGAATCTTCAGACAATCAAATTGGTTTCAATTCATGTTGAACTACATTGATCAAAAGTGGCTCAAGAATTCTGAGCTGAGAATCATCTTGGTTTGATTAGAAAGAAGACTTTGATCAACTACAGGTATCTGCCATAGTGGAAGGTTGGGGTTGCAGTGTTATCCATGTCCCATACTTAGCATTAAATATTTAGGTAAAATTCATCATTTCACTTTGTTCTCTTATTTCAATGTCTCTAGTTCCTTCTCCCCATGTGAGAAACCTATATCCAATATTCCCTCTCTCTGTGCCAGTTATATATTCTGTAGCAAATACCATCATGGGATGACTGTTAAATAATTGCAAAGATCTCAAGATTTAAAAAAATGTAGGGTACCACCACCCAGAGAAAGTTTGCCTTGTATTAATAGCAAAGTTTTATAATTTTAGAAGTAAATTTATATGTTGTCTGAATAAAGAGATTTAAAAATATCTACAATGGTGTTTGGCATAGTGACCCCTTCAGAATTCCCCTCAGTCATCTGGTAATGCCCATCAGTTTCCTCATAAGCCTCTCTATTTCTCCTTGGACTTATTTTAGAATTCAAAGTTGCCTGATTTCTGGCTTGGTTACTTACAATTCCCCAAATTCTGTTTTACCAACATAGATTCTAGTTTCTATAGGTCTTTTCCACCTTTCATAACTCTACTGACAATTATATCTGTTAATGCTATATAGTAATTAGTTCAGTCCTTGGACTAACATGGATGACTATTCAATATGTGTTATTAAACCAGTAAAAGTTAATAGTTTGAGGAATGTAGGAGAGTTCACATTACTATGCAAATCTGACTGCCCAAACAGGATCACTCCATTTGAAATCTGTTGCTAAATAGTTGGTATAATTAGTGTTCATTGCAACACATCAAATACATTCCTCAGCAATCACTAATAGAAATGGCTCTAATCCATAGTACAATCTGTTTCTATAGTTACTATGGAAGTAAATTCCTTTGGCATCAAAGCAAATGTCAAAAGCACAATCTTAGATAATGAGTGCATGGTGCCATTATGTTAGCTTTTATCCTTCATGTGGCCTTCCTTTCATTTTGAAGTAAAACTTCAGACTAAGTGAATTAACTGCAAAAAGAGTATTTATTGTAAAGAGAATTGGTTAATCTAAAATCTCTTTTTAAATATCAACTTTTGTTAATAAAAATTACAGAAATAGCCTAGCTAAATCAGAGACCACCATGTTGTTGATCTAATGAAAGAAAAGAGGCAATGAAGCAGGACTGATTGAATGAAGACTTGCAAGAGGTCATTCTAAATGAAAGAAGATTCTATGTGGAGATGAGATGAAAATCACAGACATAGCCTCAGAAGCTAACTTACTTTAAATTTATTCTGATATTTATTTTTGTTACTTTTGAATTGAATCCTCTCTCTCCTAAAAGCTGATTAAAAAGAATTAAAAAGTTCCCTACTATATACTGACATTACTATAAACTAAAACTTTAATGGATTATTATTAAATATTGGAGATATTCAGAATAATGATTATTGCCTAGCCTCATGCTAAATTAAGAATTTTATATCTATTAAGTAATGTTATTTGGAGGAACAGAACAACTTTTTATTTTAACTTAAACATCTTTTCCTTGAGCATATTTTTTTGTATTAACTTCTGATTGGCCCCTCAGAACCTTACCCAAGATTATATTCTTACAATTGAAAATTTGTGAAAATCTCGTTTCAAGAAACAACCAAGGATATATTGGTTTTATGATCTGGTAATAGAATGTCTAGTTTTACATGCTCAATTTTAATGAAAATGTGGTGAATATATAAAGCCTTTCAAACTGTCACCATGTATGTCAAACACATACAGTCACTGTTTGTATATTAAAATCCCTTCTAGCCTGACAGCATGCCTACACATTTTGGTTTTTAATTAGAGTATCCACATCTCTCACTCTTTCTCTTTCTAAATCAGGAAGGGAAAACTCTTAGTTACCATTAGCTCTAACAGGTTGAGGATATTACTAGTTCATTTGAATTATCCAATTATCTGCAAGATGTTTTCATAGATATTTTCCTTGCTCCCTTTCCAACTCAGTTGCATATCCCATAAAGAAGTAATAGGAAGGGCATTATCATCTATGTCCAGTATAATTCTGAAACAGGGAGGCGGTAGATGGAAGCAGCTGCTGCTTCCCTAATTATTACAAAAGCAGAGAAAATAAAGATAAGAGTAGTGAGGGAGAGCTTTTAAGGGTCCCATTTTCCACGTCAGGCACAGAACATCTGGGCTCAGATTACTTTGCAAGCGATTTGTGATTTCTAACAGCAACATTAAGGACCAAAAAAAAAAAAAAATCTATATAATAACCTTACGAAGAAATTGATGTGTAAATTTTGCTTTTTTAAGGTTTAAGCAATGAAGATCATTCAATAGGTTTGGGGAAGATGTTAAATTGGCTATTATCTAAAGACAATTACATGTTTCTCAGCATCAAATTCATATTAGTTGGTAGCTTTTTTAAATCTCAAGAGTAAGAAAATGATGGAAATTTAAAAAATAACCCTATTGGTGTGCTGTGAAAATTAGATCTATGACAGGAAAATGAGTGGGTATCTTTTGGTTGCAAAGCACAGAAATAAATTCAACTAGCTTATGCACTAAGGAGAATTTTTTTAATTTAGTAATTTGATGATTTAAACAACAAAAATATGAAAAGAACATGGACATGGAAAGATTGGTTTCATGTACTTTTCCTCTGGAGTATTATTAATGAACTTCTTGGAAGCAAGACTAGTATTTTATATGGAAATTTTAAAATTAAAGAAAATAAATACAGACTTCAAAGAGCATGGGAAGTTGTTGCAGTATACCATGGAAAATTAAATGAATTAAATTCCAATCTTATTATATCTAAGTTAGGAAGCCAAAGAAAAAAGTTATCTGGAAACACACACCCAAAAATGTTCTTCAGAAGAGCAAGAGTAGAGGATGGGGGAGAAGGTGAGCATAAGTACCACATGAATTTAAAATAAAGCAGGAGACACAGAATATGGCTACTGTCGAGTGTGAGATGGAATGCACCCTCCATTTAGTTCTGCCCACTCAGGCTCCCTCACCTCTGCATGTTAATTCACAAATCTCCCCTTTTGTGCACACCCAGATGCCATTGAGTCCCAGTAGCATGGTATCTGGCCTGTGGGTCTTTCTTGGGTTCCCAAAGATTAATCCTTAATGGTGCCAGGGAGAATTGTGCTGGTCTCGAGTTGCCTATGGGTTGCTGAAGCAGGTTTGATGTCCTTCTACTTCTGGGTGCACCCTAATCTAATGGAGTAGCCTGTCAAGCAGCAATGGGGAAGGCTGGTGTGCAGGGAGTTCACACTCTGTACACCCCTTAGTCCGCTGGAGGTCTTTAAGTAAAAAGGTTGAGCTCTACTCACTGTGGAATTGCCAGTGTTGTGGATGCACCAACAGATGGAAAAGCAGTTCCTGGGAACCCTGGCTCAAATATTTATTTTGGCAGCCACAGATAGGGAACAGGAGGGTGAGTAAAAGAGTCTGAATGAAAGAAAGGTAGCACTCTGTTCATCTCTGTTCCACTCTCCAGAAGGCAGCCTTCTCAAAACGTCCAGGCTCTGTATTCATGTAGATCCCACCAGCCCCCTGTGAGGTCCCACCAGCCCCCTTGGCTCCCACAGTCTGGGTCAGAGTTGGGAAATGTTTGTGTGGGAACAACAGAGACAAAAACTGAGGGTCTGAAGCCCCCCGGGGAGGACAAAGGCACATTGTGGGTGGAGAAGCAATATGGCACCTGCCATCTCAGCTCGGGTCTGCAGTGATTGGAAGCAGCTCTAAGGGTCCTGGAAGGCTGGTGTTTTGTCTTCAAGAAGCTCCCAGTTCACTAGCAGCAGTAGCTTTTGGACTCAAGAGAGTACAAGGGCTCTCCAGCAGCTCGGGAGCCCACTGACTAAAGAGTTGAAGGGGAGAGATAAACGAACCCGTCCACCTACCCTTGTTGCTAGACTCCAAGCTTCCTGGGGTTTGATCTCAATATTGATCTCAATATCTTGCTCCTTCTTGCTCTGCTCTGCAACTTCTTCCTATGGAATTTCTTGTAAGTTATGTCACATTTCCTTTGGAATCACACCCAATCTTTGTTTGTTTATTTGTTTGTTCTTTTTCATCTAAAACTTTACCTTTTTTCTGAGATGATCTGGCAGCTAGTGTTTCTGGTCTGCTATCTTGGCTTTATCTGATTCTTATATTTGAATATGAAACAATAGAATTGTGCACATAAATAAATATTTTATCAATTTTAAATATCTCTAGCAATTATTAAAATTTCCTCCTTATCTCAGAAAATAATCCCGGATGGGGTGGCAAATTCACTAGGAGTTGATCTTTATTAAAGGAGTTATTATACTACTTACTATATTTTTTCTGTAATGAATAGTTTTAAAATGTGTTAAATATGACTTTTAGAGTAATTATTTTACCAAATCAGTTAGAGGCCTCTGATAAGAAAGGGAAAGGTAGAGGAATTTTTTTTTGGTATGATTCATAGAGATTAAAGTGTATTTTGAGGTGTTTCATAAATAGTTATAACTAAAGCTTTAAGAGTAAAATGTTTTATATTTAATTATACTATTTTTAAGTGTACTGAAAATTAATAGACCAAATACCATCATACAAAATTTAGAAATGCAATGTATTAAGGTGACTGCCTTTTAAATTACCACATATGTATGTATTCAGTGTAGAATATTTGGTACTCTTTTAGATTATTGAGTTTTCACGGGATAGGCCTGTACATATACAGTTGATTTAAATCAGATATGAAGGGTATGGCCATGTTTATTTATCTACAGCTCCATTTATTGTATGTCATTAGTAAATTTTATAATTTCAGGTATTGTCCATCCATCCATTCATTCATTCAGTAAATGAAATGTTTGTTTGCCAAGTTTGGTGTTTGGTAAGGCAGATAATAGTGGCCATTTTTTCCCTTACTACCTAATATTCAACTAGTTTCATCAACTAGTTTCATCAACTAGTTTCAAATCTTTTCTCCCCAAATAATTATAATTTCCATGAAGGAAACATATGTATTTATACACTTTTATATTAATATTCTTTAGTGTCTTATCAATTTTGCAGAATGTATTTATTGAACTCTTGTAAAAGATATTATGTACTCCAAGTGAATGTATCAGATATTTTGTTAAAGAGAGTGGGCTGTTCTTTCATGGGACCGTGATTAGAATTTAGGATAGATTGGCTGGCTCTACAGAATTTGTAGATAATGTCCACATTAGAAATAAATACAGCCTATGACCTAAAATTTCAGCCAGGCCAATTCTTAATGGATCGGTAGTCTTGAAGTCTTTGTTTAAACTAATAATATTTCACAAATGTTCATACACTTAAAATAATCTACCCAAGTAGATTTTAAATTCCCAAAGTGCTCGCTGGAATACAGGCTCAGAAGTCTATTGTTTTTCCATAACATTTACATCTTTGTTTTGCACTCAGTTGGTATTCAGAAAAATTTTGAGTATGAATGAATTTTTAACAACTTAAGATGATCTGGTGTTTCAAGCATGAGATTTACCATTCTTATAGAGACGGTAGACTAATCAATTCTTTCTTTCTGTTTTACTTTGCTATTTTCCTACAAGAAATCAACAGTTGGCTTTGTTTAGTCTACTAAAATTTTATATCCATAAATAAGCATACAATGTACTGTGTTTCAGAGAATTACATCAATTTATAAATCCCATTGCAAGAATAATATGAATGTTTACTGTCAACTTAAGCCTAGACCAGACAGCCAAATCTCCCTTCAGGAAGGAAAAAAATAAAATCTGGGGAGTTCATCTAAGGAGTGTAGGAAAGGAATCAATATATTAACCAAAAATAACATCCAATTTTTTTTTATGGTCTACTTGTGAAACAACATTAGAAGACACAAGAGAGAATATATCTGAAAATTTCTAAAACTATTTTGGTGGAACAGAAAGTGATCTTCTTGTAATGCCATAATCAATTCCTGTTACAAAATTTGAACACTTTGAGCAAATATGAAAGAAATAATTCAGCAAACATGATTTAAGGAAAGCTTGATAATTAATTTTTAAACAGTTTCTCTTAGGTATGCAAACCTTATATAATTACATCATCCATAATCCTTACAAAACAGGAATAAAAAGAGGATTCAAAATAGAGTGTTTGGCAACATTGACAAAGATCTTCCTAATGTTTCTGGTTTCAACAGTAGCCAAGAAAAGCATAGGAAAAAAACATTGCACAAAGAAAAGAACATTCATCATTACATGAAAAGTCAACTTACTAAGTTTTTATTTCTTTCATTTCCTTCACTTAAGAAGAAGCATTATCTTCATTGATTCCTCTCTGATCATAAATAACATTGAGTATGATAATATCCATTATTATTTACTTATTCTTAGGGCAATTGAGCTATATGTGGACAATCTAGATATGCTATGATTAGGCAAACTTGTTTAAATATGTCATTTATTAAGAATTAGAGAGAATCCAGCCATCATTTCATGGACAGAAAAGCCAGAAGTCTATCAAATACCCTGGAAAAGATGAAACTTTATGGTTCCTCTTTTTTAACATTTCTCTACCTGAGTGCCACAATGTGAAATACTAAGTTACAGTGCAAATTGCAACCAATTGTTCTGGGAACTGTGTCCACACTGACAACTACCACTTGACCTGTTGTATCTAACTTCTACTGAAGCTAATGGGGCAAATTTCATTAAAAGTATTTGAAAAAGTGGTTATCTACCCAAACTGAACATCCAAAGGGGCCAGACTTAAATACTGTAATCATCTTAAAGACAAAATGATCTATTTACTTTTATATTTAACTAACAAGCACTCATCAAGAGGTTATGATATTAGAATCATTTGGATTAGCTCAAAGAGTGTAATCTAAGATGATTAAAATTGGGTTCTTGATCTCAATCAGCAGAACAGAAATAATCAGGTATGTCCACTGAGCACAATTTATTTACATAATGCTTTAGGGCAAAATATAGGTTTCAAAAATATAAATGGTATTGGATTACTCCGGTGGATTGTGAAGACATCATGCAACATGTGGGATCCAAGAAAATGGGGATTGTTGCAATAAGCAGTAAAAAATAGGAAATCATTATAGGTAACACAAGTACACTAGCAAAATAAAGGAAGTTTAAGAACAGTGGATAGATTGGCTTGACCTAATAAAGACTCTGCGCCCAAATAACATTCAACAAGGCTAGCCATGTAATGTTGGGACAGATCTTTCATGGCAGGCTAAACAGATTTCCTTGAATTGGTGCCCTGCACATAGCAGGCACTTAAAGAATGCTATTTTATTTAATTATAATTGTCAATAAAGCCCCTGTATGTAGAAATCAGAATTTATGTTTGGAATTTTCAGTTTCAGTATTTTTGAACCAAAAAGAGAAGCTTACTTAAGATAGTAACTATATTTTGCTAAAGCAATTTCAATTGTATTTTTTTTTAACTATGTTGCATTTCACCCTGTTAACATACTTTTTTTAAAACAAGTAGAGAAGCTGTGCTTATAATTCAAAGTAAAACATTTTGCAGGCTTGTTAAATCTCATTTACTTCATTTAAGATCCTTTAGGGCATATCCAAGTAGGCTTTGTTTAAACTTAATTAGAAAAATTGACACCTAATGTTGATAATTTTAGTATGTTGATCTTGATGTTTCAATGAAATGTTCAGGTCCTTGAATTAAGCCTTTCATTAAATTATGAATCTCTTTTAGACTCACTTTGCTCCAAAATCTTTATTAAATATTCTTTCTTTAAAAGTGGATAAAAAAAATAAGTGCCTAAAGGAAAAACAATTAGGCAACTCCATTGTCAGTGCAAAGTTTTGGAAGGATAAAGGCTTATGTCAGACTGCTTTCTGGGAGAAGACAAGGGGGAATGGGTATGAGAGTCACATGGAAGATAAATAGATGACTACGATTTGATGACAGTTTCAATATAGAGGGATTAAAGAGCTATAAGTCAAGATGCCTCAGAAGAGTGAAGTTGAGATGACTGAAAACAAAGAAATTATTCCTACAAATGGCAGTGTCAAAGTAGAGATCCACTTTGGCCAGGCAAGGCAGCATAACTACTAAATGCTTTTTAATTCTCTGACTCCTAGGGCTACTTTACTTGATTAGGAGCAGTGGTCTTGATTTCAGATTTACAGTTAAAACTAATAAGACACAAGAGTTTTCATGCAGCACCATATTTGTATAGCTTTTAGAAACAGATGCAGAATAGAATACTACAAGGCATTCCCATCTAAAGCAAAATGAAGGCTGTAACAACTCTCAGACTCATTTTTGAATGCCTCAATCTTTTGCACCCCAGACATTTGTAGTCACACAAGGAGTGTTTAGTATATGTATGCAGCCTCAGCTTAGGACACCTAAATCCAGAATATCTTCAAATTTTTATAAAAGTTAAATATTTTATATATATTTAATGGTATGGAAAAATATAATACTAAATGAAACTCTAGTACTTAAAAGCTATCTGCACAGTAAAATCCCCAATTTGTACTTAAACATTAGGAAACAGAATATCAAGGCTGATTATATCTGGTGATTGAATGAAAAGGTTATTTTAATTATTCTTTATGCTTCTATTTCCAGTTTTATTTGCTATAAATTATCTTTAAAACCAAAAAAATTAAGACATAATAAACACATTAAAAAGTCCCCTTTTTCTGTTTTTTTCTGAAATTTTTTTTATTTCAACATATTTTGGGGATATAAATGTTTAGGTTACGTATATTGCCTTTGCCCCACCCGAGTCAGAGCTTCAAGACATTTGCACTAGAATGTTTATAGCAGCACAATTCACAATTGCAAAGATGTGGAAACAAGTACCCATCAATACATGAGTTGATTAATAAAATGTGGTATATGTATACCATCGAGTTCTACTCAGCCACAAAAAACAATGGTGATATAGCACCTCTTGTATTATCCTGGATAGAGCCAAAAGTCATTCCACTCAGTGAAGTATCACAAGAATGGAAAAACAAGCACCACATGTGCTCAGCATCAAATTGGTATTAACCAGTCAACACTTAACTGCACATATAGTATTACATTCATCAGGTGTCAGGCAGATGAGAGGGGGAAGAGAGGATGGGAATGTACATACCTAATGGGTGTAGTGAGCACTGTCTTGGGGATGGACACATTAAAAAGTCCTAAAGTGAATCTCTCCTTTTTTTTTTTGCATGCCTGAAGGTGCTTTCTGGCCATCTTGCTCTGCCCTCTTTTCTTTATCTGTAGTTAACTATGTATCCTCCCAAGCTGTAAATGAGAGTGTGCATTCTTTTGTGTTTCTGCAGCTCATCAATATTCATCACTTATTTCTCTATAAACAATATCAACAATAGATGCAGGAATTTAATCTCATACATAGTGCTCATCTAGATCCTCATGATTTTGGGGACTAAGGAATAATTTCCTTAAAATGTCTTGAGTTAAAGTTATAAGGGATATTTATTTTTATCTTTTTATTTCAGAATATTATGGGGTATGAACATTTTGGTTACATATCATGCCTTATCCTCACTAGAAGAAAATACTGGGAAAACTCTTATAGATATCAGCCTAGGCAAAGAATTTATGAAGAAGACCCCCAAAGCAAGCACAGCAGCAAGAAAAATAAATAAATGGTACCTGATCAAATTACAAAGCTTCTGCACCGCCAAGGAAACTATCATTAGAGCAAATAGACAACCTACAGAATGGGAGAAAATAATTGCATGTTATAATCCAATAAAAGGGCTGATAACACAGATACATAGATAAGAATCTATGTAGAACTTAAGAAAATTAAAAAGAAAAAATCAAACAACCTCATCAAAAAATGGGTAAAGGATATAAAGGATATTTAATAAAGGATTAAGTTCTCAGGTCTCTTTAAAGGTTGAAGAAAAGGCCATATAACAAATCATTTAGTTCTTTCTTCTACTAGTTCAGTTTCCATTCTTCAGGAGATGGCCAATCATTTTTGGATTTTCTAGGTCTTTTACTTAAGTACATTAGTTAATGAACTCCTGAAGCTTATATTTGGACCACATAATACTTTTTGTAACTCCCTTTATGTAATATGTTAGCTAATTATACAACTTATTACATTCTTAGCTTAAATAAAACAAATTTGAGTATTATGGTTATTGCTATTTTGGATAGTCTAGATTTCATTGCTTTGAAGGTTTTAGATTTCACTGTTTAATACTCTTAATATGTAAAATTCTTTCTAGGGTGTGTGTGTGTGTGTGAGTGCGTGCACTCATGTTTTGGAATGGGGCAGGGAGAGAGAGAGTCTGTTGAGGTATTACCTCTATGAAGACCCTTCTATAAAACTAAGTCAAAGGAAACTTCTCAATTACTGCTGATATTTTGAAGAGTATGGGTCAGATATCTTGTAAACTTTCCCATAATTTAGGTTTGTCTGGTGTTTCCTCGTGACTTCTTTTAAAGATAGTCTGATTTATTCTACACATAATTCCACTGGCTTAACATGTTTGCATAAGAAGGTTAATACTGGTTTCAAAAATTGGTTATGCTTAAGGGAACAAGAGGTTGTACTTGAACCTCACCTTGAATACAGGACCTGATTCTCCTATAGTGGAGAGATGAGGTGATAATAGTGTAGGCAGGAATTAAGAGAATCTGTCAACATTTGAACTTCTCTATTTTCCCCCTTTTCATTCTGTCTCTGGAGGTGACCAGCAGGGACCTGAAGAGTTGAGCATATTTTTCTCTCTCCCTCCTTGCAGTATATATAACTAATATTTACTGACCTACCTCTAGCAAATTCATTACAACTAAAAGAAGGAGTTTCCTCAAAGAAGAAAAATAATTTGGCCAAAGTCACATACCTAGTAAGTGTCAGGGTTCAGAGTCAAACTAATATCTGGACTTTTAAGATCTTCAGTAACCTCTTCAAAGTTTGAACCCAGAAGAACCAAAAAAGTCAACAGTATTTGTAGAAAAATAGAAGGAAATTATGAGTAAAGGTCAGCAATGGGAAATGCCGAGAAGAAAGCAAATATTAATGAGTATATCCCATTGCTAAGAATGGTTGATTTTTTTTTCACCAAAAGAAGTGTTTTGGTAGACTCATGATATTTTTAAACAGCTCTTCCCCCCACCCTGCACCCCCACCCCCTGCCCCCTGTCCCAGGGGAGCAATAGGAGGAGACAGGAAGCAGAGGGAAAAAAAGAAAATTTCAGTGTGTGGAAACAGCCAGAATGGTTGCCAGAGAAGGATCTTCTACAAAAGAGCAGATGTTGGCAACTTGGGGACCAGGGCATGGACAGCCAAGGAGGCTCCGACCAAGAGAAAGGAGAGAAAAAGGTCTGAGGCCTTGGATAAAGGAGGAAGGTAAATATCTAAGCCCAATAAATCTGTGTGGATAGGAGAGTATGACTAGACAGCAATTTCTACTTCAAAAGACCAAAGAATAAGAAGACATTTGCATCAGTAACATCAGGCAGCCTAGAGATCAAGACAGGCATTTTCTGGGCACATTAGTGTAGTGACCAGTCCCTGAATACTATCTACCACTCTTTGCTTCACATTAGCTGAGGATGGTACAGGAATTACTGCTGTTTAGCTGGTATGATATGGTATCACTATAAGTTTTCTAAATGTTGGAAAATCAGTATACTGAATATTAAATAAGTGTTTCCCTGAGCCCAGTGAGCACCCACTCCCACCCTTGCCCTTTCCCTGAGACAACTGCTTTGGTACTGCACACTGTGCCTATTCTGATTGTTTGTTCCCATGGTATTTTGAGTACCACTCCTGGCAGACAACCAAAAAAGGGCCTGCTTTGTAGGACATTGTCCCTACAAGACAGATACCTCATTCCCTTTCAAAGTCCACTGTTTAATTTAATTTCACTATACTTTATTAACTTCTCATTGGTGCTAAGTGCCAATGTCCCTCAGACCCTGGTACTCCTTTCTCTATATTTAGGTCCATTAACCTTGTCCCTGACCTTTACTTATCCAAAGATCTGATTTTTCTGTATCTGCTACTAGAAAATTGTGCAGGTAGTCTAACTTTAAATCTGTGAAAATGCCAGACGTAAAAGCAATTTCAAATTTTAGAAAGAGCTATGCACGTATGAACTATTAGTGTGTCATTTCAAACTTATTGAAAACCTACACAACTGATCTGATTATATATCAAAAAAGTAATGAGCTAATCTACACATGAATAATTTTTTGAAATATCTTGTTATCTATGTAAATCAGATTTGAGGCAAGGGTAGAGGGCATGAAATGTTTTCCTGCAATATACCTTTATGAACCTCAGGGTTTCTAAACTGCTGTGAGTTAATACACCTTCATCTTGTCTCTAGATAAGAGAGGGTAATTATAATACAAAGTCAATTTGGTGGGTTCTCTGTAAATAGGAGCATTTACTACAGCATCTTGAGTATTTCTTGACATCAACTGGGACCTCAGACTCTATAATTTGGACTGCTTCTGGAATGTTTCTATTTTAATGATTTTTATTCTTAAACTGAGTTAGATTTCTGTTTGTAAACTGGGCAGGGAAAAATTCCTAGGCAGTGTTTCTTTAAACAAAGTTCTTACAGCTTCTCAGTTGTATCTACTTTGCATGTTTGAATCTGTGTTCACCCCTGTCATAGCAAAAGCTTTCATTGGTGGTTGCAATAATGGTCTCTATCTTCTGTCTTAGGGGAAAATTAAAGACACCAAATTAAATAGATGGAAAGGCTATAGGTGGATACTTATATTTTTCAGGTGAATGGGACTTTCTTCCACCTGTTTTATTAAAAGGTAAATACTCCATGAGGCATCTTCTTTCATCTCCTGGAGATCAACTATGTAATAAGATGATTGTATAAACACTTCCTTGAAGAAAACTGAAGAGCTAAGGATAATCTGGCCCTCTCTATTTATTATATTGTCACAATGTCTTGTTAGCTCTGGGACAGCTGTTTTTAAAAGACCAGTGGCAAATCTCCCAGAGAGATTGGAGTTTTCATTTGGTGAATGGCATAATTCACTGGCAATGCAGAATGTAACTCTGTTAAGCCATTTTGCTAAATAGCAAATAAACTTCCAGAGACCGAGGTTTGACTAGAAAAACACTCCTCCCTCACTTCATCTCCTTGTAGCTCAATAAAACAACCAAAGACCCAGTAGGCCTAATTTTTTAAAATATTGTGTTTTTTTCTTGGACAAACCATCTGGCTTCCGACTTAATCAAGTCAGACACTTTGAACACAGATTGAATCCCAGCTTTGCAATACTGGTGACTTTCTCCAGTGTTTACTTTGAACCAAGCAGGAAAAGGCCTGTTTATTCTCAGTATTGAAAATTATGTCCATGGTTGCTTAGCTTCAACTATCATAATTGTCTATTTACTCATTAAATAATCAATAATGAAAATTTTATATTAATCAAACTTTCTATATTTGTGTTTTATTCTAATTAAAAAAGTAAAATTTGTATGCATCTTTTTCTCTCAAGCAACCTATAATGATAACCCTAGAAAAAATTTTTGAAGTTAACTCATTTATTTCTATAAGTTTGGAAGAGAATTATGTTTTGTATATAAACTGTAAATGAGGGCTTTCAATTTAATTTCTGTAAGAGCTCTGCTGACTTCAATGTTAGTGTTTATATTCAAAGATAATGATCATCTGCTTTTTAGCTTCTAACAAAATTACAAGGGAAACTGTCAGAACAATTGGACCCACTAAGTCATAAGTAACAATTTTTTTTCTTTTAGCTACAAAACTTGACTTAATGAATATTTTACTCTAATGTCTATACAAAAAGGAAAACCCTAGAAGAAAGATGATTACTTTTCCTGGTTACACTCTTCACCTTTTCTAGAATTTTGTTTTTCACCTTATACACACTTGTAAATAATTAATTAAAGTAAATCTACTCAGTGGCTTTGTCATACATAATCTCCAACTCTAAATTCTCCTTGCGTAATTACCATAGAAAGCCACTACATCCATGAGCAAAGAGAACATCTTTCTAGGGAAAGTCTTCACATTTTGTTCTTTCCTTTCAATGCTTTAGGTTTTGACTTCTATTATTTTACTAATTGCACTCAAGTTTTTTTTAATTTCTAAAATGTCCCCACTCTGGCCACCTTCTCCTTAAGCATATCAGACTCAATCAGATTAAAACTTGTCCATTTTTAAATACTTTTTTTTGGAATGACAACCCACAACAGATGACCAACGTTAAATTAGGTGACTCGGTATTTAGGTATTATGCAAGAAATTTCTGTGGGACCATCTTAAATTTAAGACTCGATCACCTTGATCTTTCCTTATCTTTGATGTTTTAAGCTTGAGATTTCAAGTTCAAGTGTAATTCATGGTTCCTTACCTGTAAGCTGGAAGCCATGTTATCTCACAGTGACAACATCTCATTTCATTATTTGCCTTTTCAATAAGATGATAGTTTCTGTAAAAATTTCGATAAATGAGGACCAAGTGAAATTACAGATACTTTCATATTCTTCATGATTGGCTTCTTCTTTACATACAGTGCTATGCCCAGTGAGGTATAGAATAAAAGTACAGTAATGGGCATTTTATTGAGAATATGCTTCTTATCCAACATAGTGTCAAGAATTTTAAAGAGATGAGAATGAAGAAAGAAAGAGAGAGAATAAACAAGCAAGTGTGTGTATCTCTCTGTGTGTGTGTGTGTGTGTGTGTGTGTGAGAGAGAGAGAGAGAGAGAGGGGGGGGGAGAGAGATTATTTATCTAGGAATAAAATAGATAATAATGGAATAAAATATTACTTGATTTATAATAAGAAAACCTTTAGGCTAGTGGTCAAAAACCTGACTTGCATGGCCAAAACAGGAAAGTCTTTTACCCAGTTTTCAGACCTAAGATGGTTTAAATGCTCATTAATGAGAGACTGAGCCTCTATGAAATGTTATGGAGAGAGATTGATACCAAATATTTATGGGGAAGAGGTTTATGAGTGGGTATTTTAGAATGGGCTGAAATGTGCAGATGTGTGTGTTCCACATGACTGCTTACTAAAGGATCTTGACTCGAGGGGAGTCTCTAAATAATCAAGTAAATGAGATGACCTACTTTGTGGAAGCTAACTAGCCTCATTTTCCACTTATCTACTACATACTGTTTTTATACACCTGGGCCTCAAAGAAACTATTTCGGAAATCATTAATGAAAAAGCAATAGAAGAATCTAGCATTCCCACAGAGTCTAATCTTCGTGGACTCACAAATCATGCCATCCTGTTTATTGTTATCATCCTTCCTCCTGACCATGGGGTCAACTGAATTAATTTTACTCCTATTTCTTTAATTCCAAATAAAAATGCACACAGGAATATTAGTGGAAGTAAACCCATGTGGAGATTAGGTGAGGGTAACACACAGTTCAAAAAGCCTAAAGGTTTGACTGTAAGATAATCTATTCCTTCTTACCTTCTCTAGAAATTGAGCAATGCTGTGTGATTTAGAACAGTGTTCTCACCAGTATGATGGCACAACCACAAAATTGGCCTCAATGCCTATTCTAAGTCTTCTACAGTGCTTCCAGAGAGATCTTTCTTGAGGCAATTGATATCATGAATAATTATTTTTTATAAGCTTCAAATCTTTCCTAATTGCTTGAAGAATATTGTCCAATTTATCTTGGCAAAAAAAAAAAAAAAAAAATCTGATCTGTGCGTATCCTTCTTGCTGATCTTTTACCATCCCACTACCTACATGTAATACTATAGGACTTGATTTGTTTCTTTTCTTTCTTTTTTATTTTACTAGTTGCACTCAATTTTTTTTAATTTCTAAAATGTCCCCACTCTGGACACCTTCTCTTAAGCATATCAGACTCAGACTTTGTAGTTAATATCAAACTTTGTAGTTAATATTTATGCTGAGGCATTTTGTTTGGTAGAAGCTCCATTTTGATATTTAATGCTATTTTGTTTGTAAGTCTCTGGTTTCCCAGTTTCTGTTCCATTTGTCAAAAGTCATTTGGATGCTTTGGATAAAAAATTTACAAACAAGTTTGGTCATCATTTTACTGTTTCCAGCTCTTCTATTTATACAAAAATATGTATAATCTTGACTCTCTCATGCAGACTGTCCTCTTTATGCTAAATTTCATGTTAAAAGCCACTTGTATATAAATCTCTGTAACTGAATATCTGTAGAAGTCTCTCTTCATACTTACTACACTCATTGCTTCTTCACTTAATCATTGCATGGTCATAGCCTGAATTTTAATTTTTGTTTATTTCACGATCTATGTCTCTTCCTCCAGCTCAATGTTTAATATTGCACTTTGTTTTCCACTTATACTACATTGTTTCTGCCTTTACCTATGCTGTTCCCCTGCCTCCTAGGTTTTCTTTCCTTCGCATTCCTTATAGTTAGCAATGGTTCACCCTTCAGCACCTCTCTTCCTAACTGCATGTGATTCAGTCAGGTGACTTTTTATGTGTTGTCATGTTATCTTATGAAGTCCTCCATCATAGCAATATCATATTTTTTTCCAAGATTTGCTTTTTCCATGGCTCTCATTAGAACATAAGCTTTTAGAGGACAAGACTCTAAATGTTTCTTTTTTTAATAAATAAATACTTTTATTAATCTACTCACTAATCAGTTAATCCATACTTAGGCCACTTTTGCTTGTTCCTGAAGCCTCATGTAAGTTTTCAGAGTCTTCCCTGACAAGACAAGCTCGTTTCTCTAGATTTGGGTCATGACCTTATTTTAAAGTCTAAAAAAGCTAAAGGTGCTGTTCTCTAGACTTAAGGCATACTTTTAAAAAATTATCTTGGAAGAGACATAAACACAGTCTCTACTGCAAGCTTAACAGACAGAAAAATAAAAAAAGACATAATTACATGTGGTCATACCTTACATAATAATACCCAAAGACAAAGCTGATATACAGTTTCAGCCTTACATAAAATTATAATTTAATTATTTTTTTCTCAGTTATACTTTATATTTTTCTTTTTAGAATCTATTAACTCCATGAAATAACAAATAATTAGTGCATAATATGAATCTGGCTCTATCCTAAGCATTTAAAATATTAATGTAATATTTTACTTACCTCTCACAATGATTCTATGAGGTATGTCCTATAATTTTGCCTGTGTTACAAAAAGAAAATTGGGAAGCTCTTTAAAGTAACCTGGTAGCAAATGGTAAAGCCAGGATTTTGAGCCATTCAGTAGTCTACAGAGTAATTTGATGAATTATTAATTACATGTCCTTCTGCCTTGTTATTTGCAAACCAATACCTTCATACTGGACCTTTTGACTCATAAATATTACCAGGAGAGCTATAACATAAGTATCTGTCAATTAAAATAATTGAAAAATGCTTCTAAAAATTTAAAATCATAAAGAGAGAGAATAGAGAAGAAATGATGTTTAAGGGCAGACTACTGTCTGAATGCCCAACCCATAGGCAAATGCCAGGTTCACCTAGATGAGTACTCTTTTTCCCAGGCTGAATTGGGCAAGCCCATATCTCTAGATTTGGTTCATGAATAAATCAACTTCTGGGGCAGGGCAGTTTACCTTGGCACTTACTACAAAATCCATTTACAAACTAGATCAACAGACTATTTTCAGGATAAAGGAGTGAATGGATGAATGAGCAGCATTTTTATTTCTGGTATATTTCAAAGTTTCTATTAACATATATGACTTCACCTGCTACAGCTTTTCCTGCTGTTCCCTAAAAATGAAATGCCACATTGCCTATAAGACCATTGCTGAATAAACATAGTGAAGTTAAAAGGAAAAAAGTTATTGCACAGTTTTAGTTAGTATTTAGTTTAAATGGCTTTGCTGAGGCATGTTCTAAAAGAACACATTCCTTTTCAACTCTTTATTAGTGAATATTCCATTTTATTATTTTATGAAAAAAGCTAATAAACAATAAAGAATTTGTCCCACAAATTATGGTATCATTTGACAAGATTCAAATTGTTTGATTTTTATAGTTTTGGTATGTGAGAGTTTCATAGAAGGAGTAAAATAATTGCTTTTAGAATTTATTACATCTATGTATCGTAACTGAAAAAGAGACTGCTTACCTAATACACTGGGCTGTTAGAAACTCACCTGAAACTGAACACTAGAGCCCAGTTTCAGGGTCTGGATTATCTGATTTACTTTTAGTATTTTCGATCTTTTTTTTTTTTTTTTGTACTATGATGAAAAGTAAAAGACTGTAGAAAAAAATGGTTGTGAATAATTAGAATGCATAAAATACCAAGCATTTAACTTCTAAGTACTGCTGATACGCTCCTTTGGGATTAAAAAATTATGTAAGTTAAGCACTTTATTTGTACATGGCACTTGTCTAAACTCTCCTGGTATCATTCAACTGATGACAATGTGTAAAGATGAATTATCATACTGATATCACTAGGCAGTTAATTTTAGTCTTAAGTGTACCTTGTATGTTTTTTTCCAAAATATTTTACTCTGAAAAATTCTAAATGTACAGAAAATAAAAAGAAATCAATCAGTGAATATACTATAAAACTACCACTTCTTCTACAATATTTAATTTCATACAATATATTGCACATATAAGCAATTTATAGTTTCTTCTAACAATATTTATTATTCACCAAGAGTTTGTTTCACTCTAGTGTCTTCTAATACATTTTTTTGGATGAATCTCATATTTATTATGCTAAGTAAAAGAAGCCAGACTCAAATGTTACATACTGCGTGATGCTATTTACATGACATTCTAAGTAAGACAAAATTATTAGGACAGAAAACAGATCAGTGGTTTACAGATGGTGCAGGTTGAGGGAGAAGCTGACTACAACTGACTACAAATGGGCAGCTGGGAGGAGTTATTTGGAGCCATGAAAGTGTTTTGTATCTTGATTGTGGTGATGGCTTTTCTTTCTTTTTTTCATTTTAGAATATTATGGGGGTACACACTTTATGGTTATATATAATACTTTTGCCTTGCCCAAGCCAGGATCAGGATGCCCTTCCCCCATACAGTGCACTCTGCATCTATTAGTTGTGAATTTACTCACCCCCCACACCTGACCCGCACCCAATGAATATTACTTCCATGTGAGCACATTAGTGTTGATCGGTTAATTCCAACTTGATGGTGAGTACATGCAGTGCTTGTTTTTCCATTCTTGGAATACATTTTTAAACACAGTGTGATATAAATGTTTTTCATATGTATTGCGAGCTCCTTCAGAAACAATTAACCTATTGACAGAATTTGAAATGGGGTGATTTGGCCCTTAAAATATGTTAAAATTGTCTGAATGTAAGACTTTCTAGAAAATTAAAGAGACCTTGTATTTTGTAGACAATAAAATTTTATGCAATATATTTAAGTCATTTTTTAACTTTATGAATAATGCCCTTTGGTGAAGCCACAACACTAAAATGACAAAATTCTTCTGAGGTTGATGAAAACATTCTGGTACTATATAGCCCTTAGTTTAAATTATTTATAAAGCCAATAAGAATTTACTTAGAGCAGAGGTAATTGATTTTATAGGGTGGCCTGTTTAAAATCAAATGTTATCATTTGTAAACCTCAGGCAACATTTCGCATTAGTAATGTACAGTGCCTTTAGGCTAACAACACTGCCTTTAATAACACATAATAATACAACCGAGGTACATGTAGCCTACCTTTTGTCAGGAAAATAGATCCTGTATATGAGGTCCTGATTATTAATTTTAATAATGTCACTTTTGTATACCCTAATTATAAATGACCTTTCATTTAGGGATTAATTATCTTATGCTTTGGCATTTTTGTGTTTGTTTCTATTTGCCTCTGCTACTACTAAATGTTGATGGCTGCCTGCTTTGGTTCAATATCTTCGTTAGGAGAACAGCCTAGTACAAAGCTAAATGACATATTAATATCCTGATGAGAATAAGTAGCATATTGGCTAAGGGCTGGGGAAAAACAGGATTCTTTGTGATTTTTGCTATTTAGAACATACGAACTGCAGTGTAACAGGGACATCTGGTGTAGGATAAGGATGCAAAACTTCGAGCAGAAACGAGAAAGACTAAGATACCT
Source organism: Mirza zaza (assembly GCA_008750895.1). Classification (NCBI taxonomy): domain Eukaryota; kingdom Metazoa; phylum Chordata; class Mammalia; order Primates; family Cheirogaleidae; genus Mirza; species Mirza zaza. The sequence goes on from VSMD01005502.1 coordinate 135,290, forward strand.
TAAATTATATTTAGATTCACTTAAGCTTTGTGAATATCACTACATGTAAATTTTACTCCCCCCAAAACATGAAACTCAAACTAATGTATGTATTCTGAAGTATTTGGGAATACAGTATGTGAAACACATCGAAAATAAAATGATCGAAGGATGAATAGAAAAATATACCATAAAACAAACGCTTAAAAATTATCCATTGTTGAAGTGGTAGTTTTACAGTATATTCATTGATGGATTAATTTTTTCTTTTCTGTATTTATAGCAGTTTTCACAGTAAAATATTTTGGAAACCAAATAAAACATAAAAAATACTTAAGACTAAAATTAACTGTAGGTGAGAATACAAATAATTAGGAATGCTAATGCTAAATATAACTTATACACAGTGGAAATGCTTTCAAAAATAAAAAGGTTGCTTATTAATTTGCCTCTTCATTGTGTATATAATGTCTCCATCTTAGCTGTTGCTATGTCTTCTGACATCACTTAGTAAACTAAGTTTACACAGTTAATTATGTGCTTTTCTGCCATCAATAGCCCTTATATTTTTCTTCAGCAAGAACTAGATTGAATACAAAACATAGACAGAAAAATTGTCTGTTTTTTGTCTGTAAGTGGAGTATATACTTAAATTTGAGAATATTTGGGGACCTTACCATTTTTAATAATATTTTACAATTACTTAAGTTATCTTTATTATATCTAAGGAAATTTCTGAAATTATAAACATTGGGAACATCAAAGAAGGGTTTAATAATTATTTTATAGAAATATGCTACATATGAAAAATCTTTACATCAACGCATATCTATGCTTAAAAAGGTCTAACATTTTAATAAATTTAATGTAATCCCTAATGCTATTATTTTGTCCTCAAATTTTCATGCTTCAGGATAGAGATGAGCAAAAGACTCTGGGCTTTAAATACTTTTCTCTGAGTGATTAAGAAACTAAACTTTGTGCTTAGCACACTGAAAAATAATTTTATATTTGATAATCTTTTAGTATCATTAAAATTTAGACCATATCTAGGAATTATAATATTCAATTAGTAAATTTAGTGCCCTCTTTACTACTATAATCTTTTGTAACTCTATAATCCTTGTGAGAGTAAGTGCAAATTAATGAAGGGTGCTAATAAAAGGTTTAAATTTTCATCTGTTTTCTTTGTTAAGTGACATTCTGTTTAAGATCACTTGTATTGTTCCAGATGGAGAAGTCTTTGAAAATATCACCTGGGAGCCTCGTTTTCAAACACAAAAATGCATATATCAGTATGAACAGTGATAACACATAGTATTTTGAAAATACATAAAAATTAATGAAATCATTGTGCTTTTATGACCATTAATGAGACCACTTTCTATAAGATATAATATATGATGTAATAGAGAGTTCATTTCATTTATTTAATAGCTGTTAAGCTAATAGGATATAAATTTAGACAACTCTAAGGACCTGTTTCAGATTTTATATATATGTGCTCATTGACAGTAATTGAACTTCTTTAATTGTCAGGGTCCTCATTTAGATAATGAATTAAGTATAATTATTTACTGTGACAAGTTGCTGTGAATATTAAACAACATAGAACTTATAAACAAAGACATAATTGCATAGTGTTTAAGAACATCATCTCTGAAACAGATTTCTGGGTTTAAATATTAGTTCCACTCCTTTTTAGCTGTGTGATCTGGAAGATTGACTTAAACTCTATTTCCCACAGTTTCTATAAAATTAATATTATAATAATAGCACCTACCTGTCATGGCCCATTTACAGGATAGAGGATGAACACAGAACACAAAACACAAACGCAGAACACAAAGAAAAACACAGACACATGTACAAATGGTTGACTCGAGTAATAATACACAAGGTCAGTTTTATTTTTATACTCCAAAAGATTAAAGTTAGTTCCTTGTACATAACTGCCCAGGCGTGGCAGTGATAGCCATAAATTTCAGAATGCATAGCCTTAGGGAAAAAGATATCCCCTGACTCAGAATTTCAAGGTGGTTGCTGTAGGCACTAGGCATAGATAAAGGACCCAGATTAGCAAGGATGGGCAAGGTGAGCCATAGGGGGCATTTCTTGTACCCAGCTTCTCTTAGATTGACCCCCTAAGATCTTTAGCTGAACCCTGGCGGCTGTGCCTGGCTTAGGTCACCCCTCCCTTGAGGGGTCTTACCCCTCATTGACTAACCAGCCATCTTATGGGGTGTACACAGCAATCACAGGAACAATATGTTTATCGTGTAGCCTCCAGACCCCCAATGCTGTGGAGCAGGGTAGCTCTTGCTTACTTACAACTCAAGTCCTTTGTTATGCCTCTAGGCAGCAGCCTTGTTTATTACAAGGACCTTGTCCAGAGCAGATTACTTTCAAACACTCTGGGCAGAACACATACATTACTCACTAACTTTAATTCTTAAACTAGGAAAATATATGTCAGTCCCCTACACCTATCTCATAGAGTTGTATTAAATTACTTAGTATACCTGAATCTTTTAGATCAGTGCCTGAGAAGTGAGCTACTATACATAACATATTTGTATATTATACAGTTATAAAAAATATATATACTATGGCCTAAATGGCAGTGTCTCCCCCAAATTCATATGTTGAAACCTAATAGCCAATGTAATATTATTAAGTCTTTTGCCAGGTAATTAAGTTATGAGGGCACTTGCTTCAGGAATGGAATTAGTACCCTATAAAAAAGTTTAAAGCAGCGGCTTTACCCTTCTGGTATGTGAGGAGACAGAAGGCACCATCTGTGAGTAACAGGCCCTCACCACACATTGAGTCTGCTGGGGCCTTGATCTCAGGCTTCTCATTCTCCAGAACTGTGAGTAATAAATTTATGTTTTTTGTAAATCACCCAGTCAAAGGTATTTTGTTATAGAAGCCAGAATGGACTAAGATAATACATAAATTACATTTTAATGTTTGGCACATAATAAGCAGTCAATATGTTCTTGTGATTATATTTTATAAACTGGAATATCTACCTCCTTACAGCACTGATTATTGAGAGAGAATTTGGAGGTCTAATAGGCATAAAGTCAGATTAATTCTTGGAAATATACAATATCTCTACACTACTTTGTCAAGAATCATGACCCTTAGGGTACTAAGGAGGCTTGATAGCAATATCTGAATCCCCAAGTACCACCATTGTTTATTTGAATTAATTATCTGTTTAGCAAGGTGGAGTTTTCATTTTATCCTCCTATTCTCTATGCCTTTCTAAATTAACATGCTTTTAAAGAGGCTCTGTTTTCTAATAGAAGGGGATTATTCCTCTGGCAAGAATATATGACCAGCTTAACTTCATTCTAAACCTTCTTGCTTGCCTCTAGAATCTAAAATACCCATATAAAGACTTCATTGTGAAGATTTGAAAGTGGGTTTAGTCAGTTCAGATAGCAGTCTTCCCAAATTTAGGTGCATAAGACTCAGTGCTAAATGCATCTCATCTTTATAGAAATACATATTTTTTAAAAAGTTGTAATGAATATAGCAATTTGTTTTTCATTTTTAGCTTATTGAAGGAGACTTTATCCTGACTAATCTGCAACATTATGCTAAGTTTTATAAGAATGTGCTGGATGAGTTCCTGAGGGAGAAAAGAGAATGGAATTAAAACAGAATATAAAAGTGATTCATATTAAAAAATATATGAGCATTTAAAAATACTAAATTGTGTAAAGATGATCTGTTTTACCCCCACTGATACATCTTTTTATGTTCAAATAATAATTTTTTTTTAGCCTGCCGAACACCATGCTCAAGTGTACCACAGTATGTCAGTGGTACAAGTCTAAGACTCTTACAGACCAATTGTAAAGTATTTAGTGAACAAAGTAGCTTGAGATATATATTTGATATTCACTATCTGATGTTCATGAGAATAAATGAGATTATAGAGCAAATATATGTGGAAAGAGAGCCACAGATATACCATGATTTTTGAAGGAAAACTAGTGAAGCTGTGAAATTAGTCATCAATAAAAATTTTTAAAAGGGAGAGACACACACACACACACATACACACATGTACAAACACAAACAGAAGAATAAAGCTGTGTTTTCTGGCTATTGCCAGGTAGAGAAGCTGAAGTATCAGAATTCAAGAAACCTTATATGGCCATATGAGCCAAAGGCTGATTAAATGACAAAAGGATAAAAACTAAGCAGAACGTTATGCTTTTGCCCAGAAGGTTATTGAGAACCTGGTGAACTGTCATGATTTAGTATGATCAGGAGAGGTTCCACCTCTGCCTACAGGAAAAATTACCCATGCTACCTTGACTGGGTTGTGTACCTTTATGGATCTCAGTTACCTTATTCATAAAATGGGGGGAAGATGACCCAACTACTTACCATGCTCCAGTTCCCCAAATCTATCATTGTATGTCTGTGCAATATTTCATAGTAGAGGGAATATAGTCACATCTTGCAGTATTTGAAGGAATCAAATGCAAAAAAAAGAAGGCAGTAAAAGTAGATGAAATATTAAAGAAATTTTGGGGAAATGGAGGCAAGAAAGGGATACTTAGAGACATTTAGTTGTAGGTGTACATTTCTTCCCACATATCCAAATAACAGAGCTACTTGCACTGGGTTTATCTAGATTATGTTATAATAATCATTTCTAAATGTGAATAAAATTAGTACAAGCTTTCTTACTGAAAGTACTAAATGCAAATTTAAGACTACTATACTTAATAGGGATTAAAATATTTATCAGTCAAGTGATGTTATCTTTCTTTTGTTGTATGTATGTAATTGTTAGGAACAGGTGCAGGTTGGCAGCCCTAACCACAGGAAAAGAGGAGGGGGCAAAAATGAGGAGGCCAATTAGCATTTAGAACCCAACCTGCAATGGCAGGAACTTGAGGTTCGGGACTTTTACTGGTCAGGAGCATGTGCAGAGACTAGGAGGTCATGTCCAAAGGTGACGTTTTTCCCATTAACATAGTAAATCACACCCGTTCAGTGCCATGACAGTTTACAGTTGTCATGGCAACCCCTGGACGTTACCCTATAAGAATAAAGTTGGGGAGTGCCCTTAGTTCTAAGAATTCTCCAACTTTTGCCCAGGAAAATAATGAACATTCCACCCACCATTTAACATATCATAAAGTGTAGTCTTAAAAGTAGAAGTGTGGTAAGACCCCAGCACCTTCTCCACTCCACAGAGATCCCCCCAGGAAACATCTTTTGCTGTCTATTTCTGTGCTACAAAGCCTGCAATAAAAGCTGTTTGTGTGGAAATGCTATGTGTGTGTCATCACTCCATTACATTGTCCCGGCTTGAGATTCTTCCAAGCCAGGAGCCAAAGAACCAGAGCAACATCCCTCAAAACAAACAAACAAACAAACAAACAAAAATCAACCCTGCCATAATCATTATAACTACAAGCATGTAGACACTATACTTTATATGGGGATTTCCAAACTAAATTTAATTGATTTATTCAACATGGTCAAATGAATCCATGAATCTAATGGGAAGGCATTAATCAAATAATTATATACAGTTTATAATGTTATATTTACCTGATATTTGAGAATTATTATAAAGATATAATAATTAAACTGTGCAGTGCTGATTCAGGGACAGTGAACCTACTGGAACGTATGGTAGGGAAGGCACTGCAAGGTCACATGGACCACTGGCATGAGTATATAATTCTATTACAGGGCGGAGTTAGGAATTGTGTACAATAATTCAACATTTCACATTGATGGTATTCATAACCTACCACCATCAATCCAACATAAATTCACTAAGGAAACATATGTAGGAAGGAATATCTGACATAACATTGTGTGATCATTTGATTTCTTTCAAAGCCTATGACAATGACTTGAGTGAAGCTGATTTACCTGAGAAATGATCCAAGAAATCTGGAGAAAATCAGTGAGAAAAGTATAGCAAAGAGGAAGAATAAAGAAGTAAAGTGTGTTTCATGGAGCTGGTTAGCTCTCTGAACAACTACAGCTGAATTCTATTAGTGCCCAACTGAGGAAACATGGAGACTATACTTCAGAATTGCTCCCTCCAGACTAGACTTGGGTCATTTATTCAGTTCTTCACTAGCTGAGGGTAATTCCCCAGTGTTAATTTCCCACATTTTCTGACTAAGCAAATTTCTTCTGTTTCCCCCGAAGCAGAAAACAAAAACAAATTGATTTTTTTCTAGAAGTGGGATTCCTCCTATATACATGAGAACAGGTGGCCTATGGATGTATCATGCAAAACAAAAAGCTCTGGCCATGCATTGCTTATGATAGTAATATACCTGTTATTTTCCATTAATATTAGAATGTAAAAGCAAAATATGTTATATAAATATAATCAAGTTTTTAGCAATTCTAAAAGAGAATTCTAAAACAGACACTATTTTTAGGAATCTTGGACTAATAAATATTGAATCAGAAATGAATAAAAACATTGATTTTATTTTTTTTGACAGGCTCTCACTCCATTGTCCAGTGCAGTGACCTCATCACAGCTCACTACAACTTCAAACTCCTGGGCTCAAGCAATCTTTCTGCCTCAGCTTTCTGAGTAGCTGGGACTATTGGCATGAGTCACCACTCCCAACTAATTTTTCTATTTACCATTAGGAATTTTGAATGACTTATATAATTCCCCTCCAAATAAGACCCTATATATTAATGTACAAATATATCACTTAGACATAAAGTCAATAAATCTATGAGAATGTCAATGTCAGGAAGAGAAATAAAATCAGAGCAAGAAATTAAAAGGAGAGCATTAGAACAGCAACAATCAAGAAGATGTTGATAATAATATCCGATGAATGTAGTATGAGTAACAATTCTGTGAAATTGTCTTGAAGCTTCATGGAAGTAACAATTCTGTGATATTGTCTTGAAGCTTCATGAAACCTGGTCAGCCAGTTATAGCGGATGTCTACTGCAACCAATTGGCTGAAATGTTGAGGATGCTTGACATTATGCAGCCAAGATTGGTCAATAGAGACAGGTCAATCCTCTTGCAAGACAAAACTGGACCACATGTCACATAAACAACACTGCTCAAACTACAGAGGCTGGATTTTAAAACTCTTCATCATCCACCCTATTCACCAGACCTCACACGGATTGACTACCACTTCTTCCAGGCTTTGGACCACTTCTTGCAAGAAAAAATATTCAATTATCAATAAGCTGTGGAAAACGCTTTTGGCAATTTCGTCCACACTCTCTCTCCAGGTTGTTTCATGGCTGGCATAAACAAGCTAATGTTAAGATGGCAAGCCTCTGCCAATAGTTCAGGCACATACTTTGATTAATTGGACTGCTTCTTGTTTGAGATATAATAAACAAAACTTTTGATTCAAAATTGTACATTTCATATTTAAGGACCTATAACCAAAATTAACTTCAGAAATCATCCAGTGAGTATTAAAACTCTCTAGTGAATACTAATTTCACTTTGTTTTTCAAAGACCCAGGAACTCAGAAATGCCCATGATGCTATCTTTATTATAAAATTTACTGCTGTTGTTTCAACTGCTATGACAGTCTCATAAGAATGTTGCCATATCTACAAATATTTAATTTTGTTCTCTGACAATTCCATCTTTGGTAGGCAATTGTATATAATATTAAATGTTTAATGATTTTATCTACTATAATGATATATAAGGACTACAATTGAGGAAGAGTTTTATCACAGAGAAAATTATTGCTCTTTCAAAAGTTTTAAAGAAGGTGCACACACACACAAATGCTTTGAACTATATACATTTAATGAATGTACAAACTCAAAATATATTTCACTCTCTGTGAATCCATTTTTTGGTTCTACATTTCAATTAGAGTGAGAGGAGTGAGGTAGGGTCAAAGGGAGAACAATTTAACAGCTGAAATCTCTGAGCAGTTGAAGGCTGTGGAAGAAAAACCAAGTTGATTGAATAATTCCCAATATATCCAGCAGGCTGTACTTCACAACTCATCAATTTTGTACTCTTCTATTAAGACCCACAATAAGTGTTTGTTCATGAGAGAATTATCTAACATCAATTATCTAGCATCGATTATTAAATATTTAAGAATTATTTATAAAGCCAAAGACAAATTTATTTTTAAAAAGTAGAAGTTTCATACTAAAGTAAGAAACATAGATTAAAATCATATGGAATCCAGATCCAATAATTATTGTTTGAATAGTTTGAAGCATACTGTGTTTTTAAATAATGGGAGATAATGGATATGAGAATTAACCCAGATAAAGTTCCCTCACCTCAAGTTAAAGAAAAAAAGCCTATAAGGAAATGTATATGGAGAATTACATTAATGATTCATTTTGCATAATAATATAAATTAAAACACAAATAATGTAAATAAAAATACAAATGCAAATACAAAAATGCAAATAGAGTATAGCAGGGGTTCTCAAAACGTTTTCTTCAGAACACCAGTATTGGCAGCTCCAATGTACAATGTGCACTTTCAGGTAGGTGATGGGAACAATAAAGCCCAGACTTCACTGCTATACAGTATATCCACATGCAAAACTGCCTTTATACACCCTAAATATATTGAATTGAAAAAAATGGTTACAAAAGAAATGCTAATTATTAAGGCACATCATATATTTACTGCATCTGAAACTCTGTGTTTGGGTTAATTTGGTTTTGAACAGGTGATTCTGATGAAACTAATGTTTGAAAACCATTGAAGTAGAGGAGAGCAATAGAACTTGAACAAACAGGGTAGTCTTGTGGTAAGTCTAATATTCTTGGGAAATGAGAAAGATGAGGTGGTATTTTAATGACTTTGTTTATCTATCTTAATTTACTTATCCAAGGGAGGTTTATTTGCATTAGCACAGTTTAAAATGTATTCTTTGCTCCTGATATTTTAGGAGAGGCGTAGTGAGCAATATAAACGTTATTTCACCAACCCAACGATTCAAACTTTTCCTGTTTTATGCAAAGAATTTTCAGGCAGATTCGATGTGCCATATTTATTCTAAATATCAGGTATATAATGATATAATTACAACTCTTTTAATTCATATTTTATAAATTGTATATTTTTCATATTTCTTCATGAAATATGAGAGAAATATTTCTTTTGGTACTTTTGTAAAAGTAAATAATAGCTTAAGATGAAATCACTAGTATTTTCCTTGATCTACCAAAGAAAACATATTTTAAAGGGTTTAGCAATTTGTAAATAAACATTCTTTAGATATTATGTCTTTAAAAAAATGAGACAGGACAATAAGAAAACAACATTAGACTAGGGTGTGGAAGCCTTGAGGTATAGTTTGGACTCTGTGTTAATTATGTAGTGACTTTAAATAATGTGCCTGATCTTCTGAGTTGTTCTTGGGTCATTCATAAAATGATCATGGGTTCCTAGGTCCTTTCGATGATTTGAATTGTAGAGGATTGGAATATGGTACTTCCATTAATATGGAGTTCAGTATGACATTATTTAGAGATTGTCTTCATCAAGCTGGTTTTACTTCCAGTATTTCTGCACTTTTCTGTACTTGGTTCTAAACATTACCTCATATGTTTTCAGAACCCTATGTTCCTTGCCAGGAAACTGACGTAGCTGTTGCCTGAATTAATACAGCTATTTTAATTAATTTTTTTCAGACTTCATGAAAACTTTGTTCAAAATGTAGACTTGAAGAAAATAAATCAAACATGTCCATTTAATATCATTCTGAAAGTAAATCCTAAGATTCCTCTGAGGAATTTGCAAATGCTGCCTTTTACACGTCAGTTAAAATTACAAGTAAGTTTTATTGCTTACAAAAGCTTCATTTAGTTTTTATAGCTATATTTGGTTTCTGAATTAATTATGTGGATAGTATTATATTTTAAACCCATTACATTTTTATATGTAAATTACAATTCTAAGCCTTATTTGGCATATCTTTGTTTTAAACTTCCCATCATATATGAACAAAAATTTGAGATACTTTAAATACTTTTGCTATGAATGTCAGTGTTAACTGAGATATTCTTGGCAGCTCCATTTTCTTTCCAACATAGTTACTGTCAATCTTCTCTTTTGGCTGAGATTCTTTTCTAATATTGTACCTCACTTGAATTAGCAGAATTTCTTCTTATCTAGTTTTTATTATGACATTTTTAGTTGTACCAAAAGTTATGGAGACATATCTTAGATAATTTTTAAAACTTTCTACATTTGTGACACCAACAGCAATGAGTTTTAATCACCTAATATATTTAACATAATTAGCATGGAGAGTTTTCTCATATTTAATAAAATCAAAGCTGACATTTTTCAAGAATATTTGTTTAATGAATGGAGGAATTAGATATCTGAAGGTTCAACACTACGCCTTTTATTAAGTATGTATCAAGCTCTAAGCCACAACCAATAGAGATATGTAAGATACCGCTTTACTTTTTAAAAAAATCAATAAATTATTTAGTTTGTTTTTTATGGATAAGTAATAGCTATACATATTTTTGAGGTACATTTGATAATTTGATACATTAAAATAATCAGATCAGGATAACTGGAATATCTATAACCTTAAATATTTATTTTTTCTTTAAGCTAGGAAGGTCTGAATTATTCTCTTCTAGCTATTTTGAAATGTTTAATCAATTAATGTTAACTATAGTCACTCTACTAATCTACCAAACACCTGGTCTTCTTGCTTTTATCTAAGTATATATTTCTACCCATTAATCATCCTCTCTTCATCCCTCCCAGCTTCCTACTCTTCCAGGCCTCAGGGACCACCAATCTACTCTCTATTTTTGTCCACATTTTAGCTCCCACATATGAGTAAGAACAAGCAATGTTTGTCTTTCTGTGTTTGGCTTATTTCACTTAACATAATGACATACAGTCTCAGCTATGTTGCTGCAAATGACAGGAATTTGTTTTTTATAATGACTGAATAATATTCCATTGTGCATATATACCACATTTTTTAATCCATTCATCCATTTCTGGACACTTAGGTTGGTCCCATATTTTGGCTCTTGTGAATAGTTCTGTAATAAACATGGAAGTGCAGATACCTTTTCAGTATATTGATTTCCTTTCTTTTGAACATATATCCACTGAAGAATTGCTAGGTCATATGTTAGTTCTACTTTTAGTTTTTTGAGAAACCTTTATGCTGTTTTCTATAGTGGCTGCACTAATTTACACCAGTAGTATGTAAGAGTTCCCTTTTCTCCTCATCCTCATCATCTCTTATTCCTGGTCTTTTTGATAAAACCTTTCTAACTGGAGTGAGAGGATGTCTTGCTTTGGTTTTGACTTCAATTTCTCTGATGATTAGTGATGTTGAGCATTTTTTCATACAATTGGCCATTCATATGTCTTCTGTTAGGAACTATTTAGATATTTTGCCCATTTTTAGCCAAATTATTTCTTTTTCTTGCTATTGATTTGTTTCAGCTCCTTATAGTTTCTGATTATTAATCCCTTACCAAATGGATAATTTGCCAATATTTTCTCGCAATCTGTGAGTTGCCTCTTCACTTTGTTGATTGTTTCCTTTACTGTGTAAAAGCTTTTTAGCTTGATATAAATTCCATTTGTTTATTTTTGCTTTTGTTGACTGTGCTTTTGAAGTCTTACATATGCAAAAAAATTTTTGCCCAGACAAATGTCTTTAAGCATTTTCTTAACACTTTGTTCTTGTAGTTTCTGGGTTTCAGGTCTTAGATTTAAGTCTTTAATTCATTTTGATTTGATTTTTGCATATGGCAAGAGATAGCAGTCTAATTTCATTTTTCTGCATTTGGTTATCCAATTTTCCCAGCACCACTTAAAGAAGAAACTGTTCTTTCTTCATTGTATGTTCTTGGCACCTCTGTTGAAAATCAGTTGGCTGTAAATGCATGGAGTTATATCTGGGTACTCTATTCTGGTTCGTTGGTCTATGTTTCTGTTTTTATGCCAGTATCATGCTGATTTGGATTCCATAACTTTGTATATTTTGAAATCAGATATTTTGATGCCTCCAGCTTTGTTCTTTTTTCTCAGAATTACTTGACTATTTAGAGTCTTTTGTGGTTTCATAAAAATTTCGGGAATGATTTTTTTTTCTATTTCTGGGGAGAATGTCATTTATATTTTGATAAAGATTGCATTGAATCTGTAAATAGATTTGAGTAATACTGTCATTTTAATAATGTTAATTCTTTTAATTTTACTCATTATGTATGTAAATACCCATCCCCGCCTCTCCCCTCCCATCTGGCTTACACCCAATAAATGTTATTCCTATATGTCCACTTAGGTGTTGATCAGTGAAACCAATTTGCTGTCTACTAAGTGAAGTATCCCAAGAATGGAAAGATTTTCAGTATTGATTGTTTTAATGTTTTTACTTTAATTGTAACTTTTTACTTTACTTTTATTAGACTGTGAAATAAATAACTGAAACAGAAAACAAATTTATATCATGCCATTATAATGTTTTGAGCATTGCTTGACATTCTACCCCAAAACAGAGCAAAGTACTGATTTAGACAATTTCTATGCATATAGATGTGATCTACATACATCAAGGATATGTTGCCTTCATGATCATACCATCTTCTGCATCATGGGTGTACTCAAAAACAAATTATTTGTGCAAACATTTGAGACTTCTTCCCAGTTTCTAATTCCCACTTGCATTTCTTCATAATAGTACCATTTGCTTTAGACTCAGATTCACAAACCTAAACAGCAGAAGAAGCCCACCTAAGCTTTGCTGCATGTGTTGTTAATTTCATCTGAACTCTGAAGTAATTGATACACAGGTAACAGGGAACACTAAGATTCCATTAGATTCAGTAATTTTCAGGATCAGTGTACTGTGGTGGTAATATGATTTAGAAAGAATAGTTGGTGTCTGAAGGCCTTAATTGCAATTATTATCCCATTATTTAGAGAGTCTCAATCTTGACCAATCCACTTTCTCTGGTAATGAGTTTATATTTTCTTAATCTGTATAATGTCCATCCTGACTATACTAAGAGATAGCTAAATGCAAAATTTTAACATAAAGTTTTTTAAAAGTGTTATACATATGAAACTCAGCATGAATAACATGAATGTTAAAAGATTTTGCTGGTAGAAAAACCAGAAGAGTGTATTTCATTGATGGATAGTAACTTATATGAAACAATTTTGGGGGACTTTTAAATTACATAATCAAGTCTTCATGCCTCTAGTTCCATCCTCTTATTCTGTCTTCTTTGCCCTTTTTTAAAATCGGATGATCAAATTAAATTTAAAAATGAGTGTTAATGTAGGAAAAATATTATATTAACAAATATAACTTATCAAAAACTTTGAAAAAGTTCAGAAATATATTCACTATATTCACCTTATCATTATAGCCAATGATAAAAAAAAAGATGCACTTGGAGAACAAAGTATACAAGACTACCATACATTAGTCAAGTAAAATGGTTCATTGGAATCCCTATTTTAATATTTCTATAAAACAAGATGATGACAAAAGCTTATTAATATCTTGCACAAAATGGTCTAGATTGTGTTTGCACAAAATTCTTTTGGGTTCATAATAACTCATCCTTTCTTTTTTCTGTGTCTTAATAAACCCTGGCTAAGACTAAACCCAAATGAAGAAACAATTCAATATGAACTAATGTATGCTAGTTTTGTCCTTAAGAGGGTTATATTGCTCATACTTAAATGCAAAATTTTTACAGCCAATAAATTAGTAAAAATTTATTGAGCACTTACTCTGTTCTGAATGAAATACAGGCTTTTAAATTTGAAGCAAAGGAGAAAATTATCTACCATATAAAGTAAGTATTAACATTTTCTTAATATAAAAGTTAAGAGATTGCATTCACATATATTAGATCTTATTAATATATTTAAGTTTGAGTAGAAAAAAATGTCACATGCATTGCATCTTTTAATGATAAATATGTTACCCAGAAACTTTAGAATTCTTTTCAGAAAGACACATGGACAAAACAGCCCAACTATTAATAAGGATTTTGAAACATGAAGGAACACATGTCAACATATCAATGTATGTTTTGTGTATTGAATTTGCCTAAATAAAAGTGACTTGCAGTTTGTGAGGAAGCAGCTTACCATTCTTTCTTGGGCCCATTAAGAAGGATAATGATTGCCTAAGGTTGAAATATTACAAATTATAAATTAATAAAGAGTAACTTCAGAATATCTTCAAAACAGAGAATTAGAAATAGGGATTTCTTTCAGTGCTTACATACATTGATTTAATAATCTGGGGACTTTCAATGATACCGTATAATCATAAATATTATATATTTCCTTTTGTGCAATATTCTGCCATCCTTGTAGATTAGCCAATGTAAACAACATCGTATGGGGAGATATTCAGTTTCTAAATTGTTTTTAAAAATTAGAATTTTCTGGGACTCATGCCTTCATAATCAATTTTTACAAGGAATCTCAGATAAGCATATTTAAAGTTATAATTCACTTTTAATAAAACTGGAAATCTTTCATGGGGATGTGTATGTTAATTGACTGAAAAATTATTTCCTTTTAATTGACAAAGCAGTAAGTTTTACTCTCAGAGGACTTGTCAAAAAGTAGCTATTATGTCATTTGATTAAGCACTGTTCTCATAACTTTCTACACTTTAACATTTAGCAGGGATGTTTTTCTTTTTTTATTCATATATCCTACATTTGACTAAAATAAGATCAGTAAAAATACTAATTTAAATATCAGTGTGTACAGTTGCATAAACAAGTAACATGAAATTAAAATCTATGTTAGTTTTGAGGACAATACTCCTGTTGGATTGAATCTGATGTATAGGCTTAGCAAATTAATTTTGAAATGTTGGTATTGTTAAATAAAATTTGTCATAATGGCCTTTCTTTTTTCATAATTGGGGTACCAAATTATTCAGATCTGAGAAATTCAGCTTCAAGCTCCTGATTTCCCCTGTCCAATCTGAACAGGCTATTGAGATTGAGAATTTTATTAATGATTTCTTAAGCCTTTGGTTTTTTTCATCTGCAAAATAAATATAATAACACTATCTACAATTTTAAGTGATATTTATCAGTCTAAATGAAGAAATGAAAATAAAGGGCTTCGTAGATTAGATGATTGACATATGACAAATACTTAGTCATTATTAAATATTATTATTATGTTGTTTCTATGCTCCATGCATTGTATCCCTCAAAGAGACCATCCACATCTGAGATGTCAATTAGAGACTGGGAAAAATACACAAAGTATGGATTGAATCAGTTTAGGAATCCCAATTTTAGACCTTCAAATAATGGGATGATATTTTCATAGCAAATAACTTTTTGAGCATTCTTTTTGTCATACTTCAATTGATGTATTGAATGAGAAAACCTTTAAACTGCTCTCTAATTCAAAGTTTCTAAATCTCTTGAATATGCATTTTTAGCTGTGACCATTACCTCATTTCTCACACTGAATTTCCTAATTTTTGAGTGCCCCAAAATTGCCTTAATCTTACCAAAAGTTTATTTTATTTGCCTCCTATGCCCAAGATGAATTTTATTCCCAAATCCATTATTTGTGTCACTGCAATTCACATTCTGTAGTTATGAGATTAGAAATATTTGCCATTTTTTGGTTCTTTTTCCCTTTCATGACCATACTCAATTATAAAATTGATTCATTTTTTAAATTCTTTAATTTGACCCTTTTCCTCCATTTTTAGCTTAAGATAAATCTAGATTGTAATCACTTTATGCTTGAATTATTGCAATTAATTATCACTTGTTCTTCTGATTCAAATTCACACTACCTGCAAAATTTACCTGGCACAGTGCTTACGGATATTTTTTTGGTCAGATTGAGGTATAACTTACATACAAGAAAACCCACCATTTTTATATTTTCATTTCTATATGCTTCACAAGTGTGTATAATCATATAAGCACAACTACAGCCAAAATACAGAATATCTCTATCATCCCAAAAAGTTTATCTGAGTCTCTATGAAGTCAATTCTTTTCTACGCTCAGCTTCATCAGGCAGTTGAGGCTATGATTTTTAGTTCTTTATTCTTGCACACATCAGTAATTCATTCTTTTGGTTATTGAATACTATTGCATTGTATGTATGTAATACAACACACTTAACCAGTCGTTATAGTGTATACATGTGGATTTTCTACAGCTTTTGAAGATTATGAATATAGCCACAATATACATTTGTGTAAAGGTCTTTATGTACACATACGTTTTCATTTCTTTTAAGTAAATAACTAGGAGTAGGATTGCTGGGACACATGGTGAGTTTATATTTGATGTCACTTAAAAAAAAACCTGCCAAACTATTTTCTTAAGTATCTGTGCTATTTTCATTACCACAAGCAATGTATATGAGTTCCACTCATCCATATGCTTGCTAGCACTTGCTAATACTTAAATATCCTATACTTAGCCATTCTGGTAAATGTGTACTAAATAGCTCGTGTGATTCTTATTTGCATTTCCATGGTGACTAATATGTAGAATTTTTTATATGCTTATTTATTATTTGTGTCACTTCTTTTTTTTGTCATCTGGAAGAGAACTGTATTTTTATTATTTTGGAATATTACAGGGATACACGTTTTGATTACATAATTTGCTTTTGTAAAGATTGAGTCAAAGTTATAAGTGTGCCATTTACCCAGATAGTGTGCATTGTGCCTGTTACCTGTAAATTTACTTATCCCCTCCTCCTCCCCCATCTGCATGATTTCTGTTGAGTTTTACTTCAATATGTGCTCGTAAATGTTGATTGATTAGTTCCAATTTAGTATTGGGTACATGTGGTGTTTGTTTTTCCATTCTTGCAACACTTTACTTAGAAAAATGTTCACCAGTTCCATCCAGGTTGTTACAACGGATAATAGATCACCATTTTTATGGCTGAATAGTACTCCATGATATACATCTAACACATTTTATTAATCCACTCATGTATTGGTGGGCACCTGGGCTGATGCCACTTCTCTGCAATTGTGAATTGTGCTGCAATAAACATTCAAGTGCAAGTACCGTTTTTATAAAATGATTTCTTTTCCTTTGGGTAAATACCTAGTAGTAGGATTGCTGGGTCAAATTGTAAGTCTACTTTTAGTTCTTTGAGGTATCTCCATACTACTTTCCATAGAGGTTGTACTAGTTTGCAGTCCCACCCACAGTATATAACAGTTCCTTTTTCTCCACATCCACACCAGCATCTGTTGCTTTGGGACTTTTTTATATGAACCATTCTCACAGGAGTTAGGTGATATTTCATTATGTGTCACTTCTTTGGTAAAGTGTCCTTTGAGATCCTTTGTCCATTTTTATTTGTTTATTTATATATTCTTTGCAATTGAGTTTTTAGTATTTCCTGGATTTAAATCCACCAGTAGATTTGTGATTTGTACATATTTAAATTTACTCTGTGTCTATCTCTTCAAAGAATATACATTTTATCTTTTGATGAGGTCCAATTTGTTAATTTTTTCAAGTTTATTTTGCACTAATGATTATTTGCCTATCCCATGGTCACAATTTTTTTCATGTTTTCTTTGTGAATATTTAAAGGTTTATGTTTTATATATAGTTATATAATCCATCCCACATTAATTTTTATATGCCAGGAGGTAAAGATTGATTTTCATTTTTTGCATATAGATGACCATTTTTTCTAGCACTATTGGTGTAAAATCTTATTTCAGGAATGGAAAATCTCTACTTTCATCCTCTTAGAGTCCAAGCATGGTTCTACCATTAATTTGACATGACAGAGATGAACAGAAGGAAAGCATAATACAAATTTTACATGGCCCAGGAACCCTCATAAAGAAATAAACATCTGAAGAAGCTGTTATAGTCTACTGAATCAGACAAAGATTAGTTATTAATAATTGTGAAGAAGCAACTAAATTATGTAGGAAGACTAAAACATTAAGATTATTTAAACAAGATCTGTATAAAATCATTATGTTTCCAATTCTTACCTTTGAGCATAAGAATGATGCCTTTCTTTCCAATACAGGGAGAATATCTTTAACATGAGGATTTCACACTCTGCTTTTAAGAAACAGCATAAAGTGGTTTATAGATTTAATGGAATCATGAAAATATCAATGCCATTTTTCACAGATCTAGAAAAAATAATTCTATGCTTTGTTTGGAACCAGAAAAGAGTCCAGATAGCCAAATGAACCTTAAGGAAAGGAAACAAATCAGGAGGCATATCTTTATCAGATTTTAAGCTATACTACTAGCTATAGTAACCAAACCTGCATGGTACTGGTACAAAAATAGAGACATAGACCCATAGAACAAAATAGAGAAACCAGATATAAAACTATCCACACACAGTCAACTGATATTTGAAAAGTAGATAGCAATATACACTGGGGGAGAGAAGCTCTATTCAATAAATGGTACTGGGAAAATTGGATAGCTACATGCATTTGAAATAGGATCCATATCTCTAACCACTCACAAAAATTAAATCAAGATGGATAACAGACTTAAATTGAAGACATCAAAACATAAGAATTCTAGAATAAAATGTTGGAAACACTCTTCTAGATATCTGTGTAGGCAAAGAATTTATGAAGAAGACCCCAATGGCAATCACAACAACAATAAAAATAAATAAAATGGGCCCTGATTAAATTAAAAAGCTTCTGCGCAAGTAAGGAAACAATCTACAGAGCAAATAGACAACCTACAGAATATGAGAAAATATTTGCATGCTATACATCTGAAAAAGGGCAGATAACCAGAATCTACAAAGAACTCAAGCAAATTAGCAAGAAAACATCGTAAGTGAAGTATTAATAACTCAAGAATGGAAAACCAAATATCACCTGTTCTGATTTATAAGTAGGAGCTAAATTATGACCAGTTATGGTCATACAAAATGTTATAATGGACACTGTAAACTCAAAATTGCCTATTGGGTACAACATACACTATTTGGGTAATGGAAACACTAAATGCCAAGACATCACTGTTATAAAATACATCTGTGTTACATAAATCCACTTGTACCCCCTAAATCTATTAAAATGAAAAAAAAATTGATTAATGTGTGAATCTATTTCAGGACTCTTTCACTTCCATTGTTCTATATGTCTACCTTTATGCCAATGGTATATTATCTTTTCTAAAATAGTTTTAAATGTGTTTTAAAATTGAGTACTGCAATTGCTTCAATATTTTTCCTCTTTATCAATATTGTTTTCACTATTCTAAGTTTATAAATTTTTATGTAACATTTTGAATTTAATAATTTTTATAATTTTATAATTTTATTCAATTTTTAATAAAATTAAGATATAGTTGTAAGGAGTTAAGGAAACACCCAAAAATAAAATTAGAAATTATTAATTTATAATTATGACTGCAAATTTTGGGTTTTATTCTCCAATATACTATGTAGATATAGCACACATATATCTTTGTCTATTGTTGATATTCTAAAAAATTGTGCTCAAGAGCATTATATCCTAAGTATCCAGCTTCCATGGGCATTTTTTCATTTTGTCTTCTCTTTCTTAACACCTATCGATACGTCATTACCTCCGCTTAACTCAATCTCTTGAAGAATTTGCATTCAGATGAAATACAAATTTCATTTGTATTTATACAAATAAGATAGAATATTTAAAAGCAATGAAAATATTTAATACAGAGTTCCTTAAAAATTAGTGATACTGAAGTTTTCAGTGGCATATGGCATAGTTCGCACTTTCAAAATATCATAGTCACATTAGTTGCTAAATAGATCTCTTGCATCTTTCATCATTTTATTCCAAGCCAATTCATAATATTTTTGAAGCTAAAGTATTACAAATTATAATTCTGGAAAGATGATATTTACTTATAGATCAAGAACATAATAGTTTTATCTGAACACTTTTGATTTACGGTTATGTTTTATGTTTTAGTCGGGAATAATTATTTCTTAACTGACAAAAATCCCAATTAAAACAAAGTTAATAAAAATAAAAGCTATTACAGAGTCAGGTATCTGAGGCAGTGGCACTGAGGCAATTCATTATATTGATAATAATAGTAGATAATATCTATTTTAGAGCAATAGCAGCAAGTTCTTGAAGGATTTTCAGAATTATCTGAGCAATCCCATGTCTTATTTCTACTTAACTCTGCTTGTCTTTATTTTATTGGCAGGCTTTATCCACATGTCAAGGAAGGTGGACAAAAGCCCACAACTCATGTCCTCATAGTATAGAGAACCAGGAATGAGATAGCTTTCTTCTTTCAGTATCTAAATACCAGTTTTAGGGAAAGAATCTAATTGTTTTTCCTTAGATCATACACTAACACTTTCCCCACTCATTCCTCCAAAGCAACAGCCTATTATTATTGGTTAGACATATGTAAAATTCTCAACCCTGGATGTGCAAAGGCTCGTATAGAATAACTGTTAGGAAGATAGCAAAGGGTTCTGAGTCTTCTAGGGAAGAAAGTGGGTGCTGTTGCATTGAGGCAATTGCCACACCTTGAAATAATGACAAAGGTGGGCCCAAGGCCTCTATTTTGGTCCGGCCCCATCCTTATCTTCTCCCTAGTGACTGCCATACCTAGGGGAGGAAGGAATACCCTGCAGATCAGCCAATCATAACTTTGCACACCAGCTGCAAAAGAATGCAGAGGACTCTCTAGCCCAGGGGCCAAGCAGCATACATACCACAGAATCTGGAAATTGACCTAGAACAACCTGCATGGGTAGTAATGCAACTCCCAAATGTCCAATCAAAGTGGTTCCATGTGATGGTCTGAACCATAAGGAAGTTCCCAATCAGTACACTATAAAAGAAGACCCAGACCATAACCAAGCCCCATTTTTGTACCCTTCCTTTGGCTCTCCCTTTGCTATGACAAGGGGTTGAGTCATCATCTCTAGCATATGTATCATGTTCTGTCAACCTGTATCTTGCTCTTTCCCTATAATCCTATCTTTCTCTACTCAAAAAATCTCATTTTCATGCTTGCCTTACTTTGGTGTATCTGGGCATTCTTCAGCCATGAGAATGATCTAAGAACTGACATTTCATACTAAAACCTAACATAACAGCCACACAAAATCATGTGAATGGTAAAATAGGTTGTGAACGGTAAAATATGCTCACCATAGGAATAAATCATAGGTAATCTGAAAGCAATTTTTATTTCTTCTATGAACTGATTTCTATAGTTAAGCTTCTTTATGATTTAAAATAGTTTTGAACAACTTGTTAATTTTGATACTGCAGTGAGTGCAGGTGGTAGAAGAAAGTGGCCAGATAAGTCAGCAAAATTCTTTAAGAATAGCAATTGCTTTTATTTTATAGAATAAATTTTTAAAAAATATTTAATGTCTTTTACAGGCTCTAAGCTCTAATACTTTTCTTCACATACTCACAGGGACACACAAATTATGTTCAAAAAATATAGCAGACACTTGTGATACAGTTTATTATATCCCTTGGGTCCACATGATTTTATAACTATAGTGGACAATTTCATGCATGCTCCCAGTACTCAGTACATAAAGCTTCAGATTAAAGCATCTCTCTGCTTTACATGTTGAAGCTTTGCCAGAGAAAGAAAAGCTGCTCAGCCTACCTACAAGCACAACCTGGAAGTGTCGAGGTATTAATTTTTTTCTGGGGAAATTCTCAATAAATGGGGAATAGAATCTTTGATAAAACCAGCCTATTAATCCTTTAATGTTATAATTGTTAACTACTTTTTTTGTGTGTGTAGAGAGTTTTAAGCAAGTTTGAACCACAGTAGGCCACAGTTGAAGCCAACTAATTAAATTCTTCAGCCTTCCTCTAGGCAAGGATTTCTCAAGGTCATGTGCTTGAAAGTATTCAAATGACTCCTCCAAGCAAAGTCCTGAAAGTTTTTATTTAAAGGCAAATGATATCTTGCATGAAGCAAAAGAGTGCAGATAAGAATTATAGATTCGAGACACACCCAGGAATAAACACTGAATGTTCTTTGGCACATTCATGAGCTTTGCCTCCATGTCGAACCAACACAATCTGTATAATGAATCTTTTGTGTAAGCTACCAATTCCTAGTGGAGTCTTTTTATGTCTCTCTGGTCCTGTAGTCAAGCCAGGTTGTCTAACCAATGATGTCAGCTAAAAACCATCTGTAAATAAATCAGTCCCGAGAGTCACCAGGATATCATCACAAATTTCACTGCCCTTCTCATCATCAGCTAATAAGAAATATAGTAAATTTAATCAAGTTGTAGCCTCAATAATGGATGCTGGGATAGATATCGTGTAACACTCTTTTTTTGTTGCTCTTGATCATATTTTCATTTCAAAAAGAATCTAAATCAGTTGTTCTTACATAAATAATGACAATACAGATCCACCCTCATTCCACAGGGTTCTTAAATCTTTTTATTGTAGTAATTATATAGTCTACAGAGACTTAATTATTTTGACATGCCTCTGAAGTTTGTTTTGGTGTATTATACTGCTGGCAACAAGCCATTAAGCTCCATTATCAGGAAGTGGACGAAATTCTGGATGCACTATTAGGACAAATGTATGCCAAAAACTGAAGGAAAAAAAAATTATAGGGTTTCAGTATTTTTCCCTAACAGTAACATTTTTATGGGACTAACAATATGGAGGCAGAGAATAGCATCTCATCTAATATTTAAGAGAATTTGTTGCACCCTGCACTATCACTAAGAAAGAAACAAAATCATTATTTTGGCCTTTTTGGCAACATATATTTCTCTTCTCATTAATCCTCTAACTAATGTGTCTAGTGATTCAGACTGCACCAGATTTGAGTGGAGATCACAGCAAGAAAGTGTTCTTCAGAATGTTCAGAATGTGTTGCAAACTTCCTGTCAATTGGGCCATAAGACCCAAAGGATTCAACGGTGCCAGAGGTGTTCATTATTGATACGGATGTAGTGTGGAGTCTATGGCAAGCCCCAGTGAGATATGCAATGTATGCTGTGGGGTTTTTCAGTATACAACCAAGGAATTCCTCATTGTTCAAAATGTAGCTCCTGGAAGCTACTGTGCCTAGTAAAGCCTGAGCACCTGACTGAGGTAAATCAAGGGACTGTGCAATCAGAGCTGTACCTCATAACCTGGATATTATTGGTCCACTTAAAAGGCTGGACAAATGCAATAGCAATCATTATATAATGGAGAACCTATGTCAGAAATCTTTCCTGGAGAGATCCTGGGGACCAATGCATGAGTGCTCAGATCTCCATGGCACTTCTATTGTAACCTTTCTCTCAGCATACACATGTGGATTAATGGTGGTCCCTACAACTATATGATGAAAGAGGAAAAATACTGGCCTAGTTCACAGATGAGTTTGCCTAATATGTGATGTAAGCCATACACCTCTAATCAAAAGTGACCCTTAAAGTAATAGGAATCATTTGTTAGGCAGAGCTGAGAGATCGGATTGGTTGTTAATTAATATAGAGAAATAAGTAACTTGGTATCATTACTTGCACTCTAGTGGGTAATGAGAATCATTTTGGTAATAGCCAGGGCCTGAGAAAAAAGGTTAGAATTTCAGAAACAAAGTAATCTGAAGAAGAGGCATTCAAAGCAACTCATAGAAAATAGATACAAAATTGGTAGACATTCATATTTCATGTCAGTGACCACTAAATTGCATCCACGACAGAGGAAGCACTGATCGATGGGGTGCTTCAGTGAACTAGGATGCTTTGCCCCATCAGAATTAGCCAGCCTCTGTTTTCTACTAGCCCTGTGCTTGTACAATGAATATGTGAATACAATAGCCTAAGTGGAGGAATGGAGGCTATGAATGGTTCTAATGGCAAGATATTCATCTCACTAAGGCTGATTTGGCTATCACCAATGCTAGACATAGACCAGTCAGCCTCAGAAAAGGAAATGATATTTTAATATTGTGCCATGCATTGAGGACCTGGCCTGTCACTTGATGTCAAGTCAACTATATTTTTCACTTTCTTTCTGAATGGGGTAGCAATTTTTCTTATCATATTTGACACCCAATCCGTATGTCTCTCACCCTATGCTTTTGGGCTCCTTATGCTGATGAACAAGTAGACCAACAACAACAAAAAATTGCTACACTGGCAATGGTAATTAATTCTGATTATAATTAGAATCTAGTACTGCTGAAATAAAATGAGATCGAGGGTGAGTGAATGTGGAAATTGAGCTACTCACTTGGACATCTTGGTTCTTCTCTTCTAAGGGAAGATTATGAAAACAAGGACTCAGACCACTCAGACATTAAGATCTAAACCAAATTTACAGACAACCTGTGTAAACTGAGAGCTGGAAAAAGATGAGGGAACATATTATACATATTAAGTTTTGCCTCAAGGGTAGCTACAGATGCGGGATCTATAGTTCACATAACTAACCTTCTTTTATCTGTCTACCTACCTATCATTTATCTATCAATCAAGAATCACAACCCTGAAGAGTCATCGACAGTATAGATTTAATGTAAAGTAGAAACAGGTCTAAGAATACAAGGAGTGGACTAAAGTATACATTTCCTCAATAATACCACATTATACCACATATCTGATTTCAACACAGTGGGCATTTCCATGCTCCTTGCCACCATCCCACAATGAGATTATATCATGACAACACTCTTATTAGCAGCTTTAAAGCTTTCATTGAAACCATGTATACTAATTATCTATTGCTGTGTAATATATTACCCCATAACTTAGTGATTTAAAGCAACAAACATTCGTTTTGCTTTCTATTTCTGTATTTCAGAAATCTGTATGCAGCTTAGCTGTGACTTTTGACTCAGTCTCTCATGAGGTTGCCATTAAGGTGTTGATCAGGGCTACAGTCATCTCAAGGCTTGATGGGGGGGGGACCCACTTCTAAGCTAACTCATATGACTGTGGGTGGTATTCAGTTTTCACAGTTTGTTGAATTTGTTGACTTCAATTTTTCACTAGCTGTTAGCCAGAGGACTTCCTCACTCAGGTTTTATTTTAATTAATTAATTATTTTTGTCTCAGTCTCTTTATGGGACAGCTCCTATCACATTAGCTCACATAACTCTATCATAATTAGCAAATAAGAGATCAAGAGAAGTGAGCAGAATGAAAGACAGAGTATTTTTGTAAGCTAATCTTGGAAGTGACATCTTGTCACTTTTTTCATATATTATTAATCAAAAAATAAGCTATTAGGTTGATTTACTTGTGCTTATAAAATAACTATCAAATATTGTATTACATGTAAATACTGTATTAGAATAGAGTTAGGATAGCATTTGAAAATTATATTGTAGTACATACACAAAGAATAAAACTCAGAACAAAATCAATACGTACACCTTTATATATATAATCTAATGATCAGTCTCCAAATTTTCTCAGAATTGCTTGGTGAGCAAACCCAACCTATAAAATAAATGAGGAAAACTCTTAGGCTCTAATGATTGGGTTGAATTTTATCAATTTTATACCTTAATTTATCTTTTTATATAATTAGTATTAACCAGACCTAACATATTTTATATAGTTATTCTGTAAACTATCACTTGAATGATGTTATTAAATAACAGTGATTCTGATTATTACTTTGACTTATTTTAACTAATTTTCAAATTGAATCTTGTGCCTACAATAAATTTTGTTGTTGCTTATTTTTAGCCTTATCAAAAGCCATTACCAATGTTATTTTTTGAGGTTACATAGCCTGATAAATATATACTTCAACAAATTTACTGAATATGAAGTACATACATAAATTTTAATTGGTTTCCTATTTCAGCATGCATGCAAAATGTATATGTAGCAATTTGAGTTTCTGAGGCAAAAATTAGGGCATATGGCCCAATGTATTGTCGCAAAAAAAGATAGGCATATTATAATCAGCTCTGTACTAGAAAATATGACACATATGCTTGCCTTGTGTGTATATACAATTCTCTGAAAAATACTTTTTTGAGCATTTTTCTTGAGTTATTTTCTTATATTTACTGTGTCATTTTCTTTCCACTGAAATTGCAATAAATTTTACTAAACTCGGTGCATTCCTAGGAATAAGAAAAGACAAAGAATATAAATTTAAAAATCAATAGCTGTAGTTCTTCCAAGTTATAACCATGCAGAACTTGTCCTGTTTGACAAGTATTTGAATTTTAAACTGATGAATTGGGTTGCAAGAACACGAGCTCATAAAAATCATCTTTTTCCTGCTCCCATTTTGTACTACTATATAATCAACATTTCATCTTCCTTTTTTCTCTTATCATTCCAGTACTTTAGAGAAAAGAAGCAAAAGTGTTTGTGTTAATTTTTTTTTCACTGTTCTAGCAGAGAAATGCAGGACATGACTCATAGAGCCAACAGCTCTGAAAAAATGAAAGAGCCTGGCACAAACAGAAATTACATTTGGTTTTTAAGAAATATTGTAATTAACAACATAGGGAGCATTTGGGGACACAATTTTTTTTCCTGCTGCTATTGGCTGTTATCTCTCTGCTGCCATTTCCCTACACTAAAATCTCCCTGGTATTACTGATGTCTGAATTCTGTATAAAGTTTCTTCCTTCTGTATACACTGTGTTCTTATTACCACAAGTAATTTTTATATTTCAAACATTAAATGACTCCTCTTACTGTTGCTCAGACACATAGAATTCACCTGTGGCCCTTTATTGTTCACATGCTTAGACTTCTCATTTCCCCTCTACTATGTCTCTGTAATTAGGGACTGTCCCCTTTTCTGTGACTTTTTGGAAAGAATGAAAATGGATAAAATGTTCTCAAAAGCTTAGAAGCTAACCATATTGATTGTCAAGTGGCTGGATGTTTGCTAAATTCTGAGAGTATGTGGTAAATTAGAGGATTTGTGGGTTAATCAAAAGAGAGACAGAACTGCAACAGACAATAATACACAAGCTTTATTGGGTGGTGCTTGGACAAGGTTATATGAGAGGGAAAGTTCTTGCCAGAAAGGTACATTTCAGAGACAGCAGCAAAAAGCCACCACCCAGAAGGGGAATAGTACAAAGAACTTCCAGAGGAAGAAGAAGAAATCAGAGAGGTAGCTTATGTGTCTAGGTGATGTAGCTCAGCATCAAGGTAGGCAGTTCTTAGGTCAGACAGCTCCATAGGGTAGCAGCAGTTTTGTGTTTTTTTAATAGCTAGAGGGTTTGTCCTACCCATAGTTAACAAATACTGGAGGCAGTTTGGTGTGGTATGCAACATCAGGAGGCTATAAAATAGCTAAAATACATTTAATTGGACTCTATTTAAAGCAATTATAAGTGTAAGAATTTGAATTTGGTGCAGGCAGACTTTAATAGTCTAGACTATTGTGAAGAGGCAAACAGCACAGGGATAATTTTAGGCTAATACATAGGCACATTCCTTAGTCCATCTATATAACAGAGTGTTTCTGTTAAAATAAAATGTTAACTATAATTTTATTTAGGGCTGGAAGGTAAGAAAGTATTTCACATATTTATTGATGCAAGGGGAAATAAATGGTGGTGGAGAATGAAAATGGATTCTGGGAGGTATGACTTTGTAGTTGGATTTTAATAATCTTCATTTTAGATGGTTTGGATAATAAAGGATGAGGTAATTGCAATGGAAATGGAGAGAAAATATGGAGATTATTAACAAATCCAGTTTACTAAGAAAAACAACTTATACTCCATCTCCCCATTAAATACATCTAGAATGAGATAACATTTATGCAGCATATGTATCATCTCACTCACCCAGTTCTACGTTACATGTCATCTTTTTTTCATTATCTCTATCCTAAGTCTCAAGAAATATCTATTGATAATCTATTACCACAACATTATGAAATCAAAAGGTCAACTTCAGCAGAAGTGTAGCTGAAGACCACCACTCAATCACCTTGATTGAGGCTTGGAATAACAGAGGATATATATTGTTATTGACCACCAAAGAATGGATCTCGAGGGGAAGGTAGGCAGTTACTAAGGGAGAAGTGCCACTATTATAATTTGACCTGTGCAATTCTTAGTTAGTTCACTTCCTGATAATTTCTTTTATCAGGAACTAGATTCCTATGTAACTAAGGAACTTTCTGTATAGTAGAGGAAAATCTAGAAATATATATTTAGTGGGAGATGATGCAAAATATGACAATACAGTATGGCATGATAGAATTTTTCCAATTATTTTAAACAAGTTTTTATTAACATGGCCACAAGTATATAGGTTTCTAAAGAATAATTTTTTTCTATATATAAGCAGTTCATTGCTCTCTATGGTACATGTGGAAACCCACATAGAATAATGCCTATGTGAGGTATTTAGAGTTTTGAAACAAAACCACAGCTTTTTTGGTAAAGGATTATTCTACTTCTAAAATAGAAGCCCAGGTTTAGCATTGGGTCCTGGTAGAAACTGAATGTTTAAATATGTGATTAAAAGTAGTCATATAACTTGAGCTGCTCTTTGTGAAATGGTTGCTTTCGTACCAAACCATAAAGCAGGCATGGCCAAGAGTAATATATATTTTGGATCAAGCAAGTTGAGAAATCACAAGTAAGTTGAATTAGCAGATGAATTCTTAGTGAGCATATTCTTGCTGCACTAGCAGCTAAATCCTCATCTATGGCTGCATGGGAGTTGTTCTTGTAGAGTGGATGAATAAGAAAAAAGAATTCAGACTGATTTATAAATATTAATATTTAAAATAGTATATTAATGTGAGCTGAAAGACTACTGCTTCAGAGTGGTCCTGGTGGACAGTGGATAAGAAAAACTTTCCTGACTAGAATTTAGAATTGGGAATTTTACATAGGATTCTCTTTGCTTGGAAGGAGAGATAGATAGTAATATGAATCTACCTTGACTAATAGACAGTGGTTAACTATTTGGCTGCATTAACAAAGAACTGAAAAAAAGAAGATAAGATTGGTGAAGAAGTGATTGGGGATTACGTAGATTGACCTCTTATAATAGACCCAGACTTGGAAAATTTTCATATATCATGAGAATGCTTCCTCTACATCACATTTGAATCAGTTGACAAGATTATTTGCCTCTTTCCCTAGATACATGCTTAGTGTTTTCTCAATGAGCTCATGAAACTATAGGCATAGAACTAGAAATACTGGGTTTAGATATAGTCAACATTGTAGACTTCCCTTCATTAAGGTTGATGTAGCTGCTGCCATCAATGAAAGCCAATAAACCAGCAGCAGAGATCAATGCCATATTGTTAATGTGGCAAAATCCCTATGTATGTCAGTTACCTGTTATCACATTGATTACAGTTGACTTTCATCACCAAAAGGATTGACATGCTTCAGACAGCAACACTATCTATAAATTATGAATGCTATAATCATCATCTTCCTATCCAGCATAAAATTGGTTCTGATATAGACATTCACTGTACAGTCAAAAGAAGTAATGGGCTGACATATATATGTTTCATTGTTATTGCCATGTACTACATCATCAGCAGCAGCTGATTTTTTGAACTGATGAAGTGGCTTATTCTATTAGTATTCTATTACAGAAGGTGGGGATGGTATTTCACTATGGTACCGTACATAAGGCAATGCCCTCCAGTGTTGTGATGCTTACTCATAGGATGCAGACCAGACTTTAACTTACTGACTGATAAATAGTACTCTTTCCCCCAGAGACAGAATACCTAGTCTAGAAGCTACTTGACCTGATGAGCCACTGACAAAATGTTTGCCTTCATTCCAAGACTATATATCAAATGATTTGAGGCTTAACAATCAAAAAGAGTGATGTTTCTACCAAAGAATGCAGCAATGGTTTTATTACACTGAACATTGAGAGTATGGATTTTTGGGCTTCTCATATGACTAATCAATAGGAGAAAAAAGGAGGATAATTTTAATTTCAAGAAAAAATAAGCATGATGCCATAAAATAGGTACAAAGAGAAATACATCTTGAACCCTGAATCCTTCGTGCTGCTTCCTAGTATCAATAAGTCCAGTGGTGAAAATTAATGAAAAACACAGTAGTGGGTGAAAAATATAATGCAAGATACAGCAGAAATACTTGCTACAAATAAGACCTACCATTACATGCTAAAAATCAGTGAGTAAAATTTAAGAAAAAATAGAATATTTGCATACTTTAAAATACCTCTCCTAAAACACTGATTTATTATAAAGAGAAAATTATAGTGGTAACTTCACAGTGGAGAAACGTGGCAATCACCACCTCATCCATGTGAACAAGGATGAGATCCTATAATAAGACATATCAACAGTATGTAGCCTTTGACACGATGCATTGAGAAGAGAAAATTACCTCTGTGCTATGTTTATAAAAATGCATAACATTAATATAATCAGAGAAAATACTAAGCAATATAAAATTGAGGAATATTCTAATAATATCCATACTTTATGTTAGGACAGACTATAACTATTTTATCACTTTTTAAGTGTAAATATGAAAAGGAATGTGCCTTTCAAAGTTGAGAAACTGAAGAGATGAACTCTAGTGGTTACTGTACTCAACACCTGTTCTATACCCTTCTAATTTTCTTTACTCCACTACAGAGATTTTTAAAAAGCAAGCAATACATTTTCTAGATTATCTTGAAGCTTGGATGAACACATACCCTCTTGAAATTTGGATGTGGAAGGGAGTAACAAGAGATAGTCACGGAAGATGGAAACCTCTTGTAAGCATGATGATAAAAATAATCTATTTCCTCTGAGTTCCTATACAAACCTCCACTTTTTAGAATGATAACTGCAAATTAGTATGTGGTGAAGTATTGATGTTTTTTATCGTCTCAATACTATGGTGTTATTGGCTATTTTTTTCTGGCTATGTTGCCCCTAGGTATGTAGCTTATGGTTGTGTAAATATACCAGTTGGAGGCTTTAGTAAGAGCAAATAAAATCAACTGATAGTCCCATAGATTAATGCAGACGTTCAAGTGCAGAAGACAGTAATGCTAAGATGAGGAAAGGATCTAACTAAATCAGTATATAATGATAAGAGCTCATATTCCTGTAGCCCAGAGAGAAAAGACACAGTGAAGCTGAACAGAGAATAGATGCTAAATGTTTCTTTTAGCCCTTTAAAGGTGTCAGGCTCTCAGTTAATCCTCACTAGATCTGTACTAGGGCAGGCAACACTGTATTAACATAAGATCTCTATAGATACAAGTTTCCTCCACAAAAGACAGCTTCTCGGGGCTACTTCTGTTTATAGCTTCTCTGATCGGTCATGCCAAAATATAATATGTTAAATAAATATATTTGGGGGTAAAATATTTTAATTTTCTTTATGGTACATAAGCATGTGGGTATATCTGTATTTCTTAAGTAATAGTTATACTGAATTAAAGATTCTGAAGGCTTAACAAATCTCTATGGCCTTTCAATTTGACTTGAAAAAATAGTAAGCTATGGTCGTCAATAATAGATAAGGGTATGTAATCTAGGAATGAAATATTTAAATAAGTTAATTTGTTAGTGGTCATTGTGTCAGCTTTTGCATATAAATATATATATGTGTGTATATATATATATACACACACATATATATATATGGTTCTACTCATCCATAAACAAGTAGGCAACTAGTAAAACATGATTATATTAATAACATTTTACCTTATAAAAATAAACTAGGGCAGGGTAAGCCTACCTTTCCTAACTTGACTTCCTACATTACATGTTTAAAAAATATAATTGAACTTATAATATAGTGAATTACAAGTAGATGTAAGTATTTCTAATATCTCTGTCTTTATAATGTGAAGGAATGAAGTTTTGGTGCTGCCTAGCATCTTTCTGGGAAGTGAAAAGGATGATTTAGGTGTAAATGACTCATTGGGAGTTTTGTTATTTTTAATATAGTGCCTTATTTGGGAGGACATCAAAAGGAATGTTATGAGAAATTAACTAATTAAAACTCAAGAATAAGTACAGAAACCCCAGAAACACCCTAAAGCTGAGTTGCTGGCCATGAGAAGGGAGGTCAGGCCTCCCTCATCATGTCCCCTTCCTTCTTGGAAATAGCTCTTGCTACTCATTAACAGACCTAAGACTATGCAAGACAAAGCTTAAACCACACAGGCAGTTCCTCAATTTACCTAATGGATCACTTAAGCCTTGCTCGGTACAAGTCCGGTGGCTTGTCTATGATTTGTAGACTTCCTTATCTTAACTTAAAACATTCCACTCCTTTAGACAAAGCTTCATTTCATTAATCAATTATAAATCAAAAAATATTTACACCCACATATAACCTGTAATCCCCCACTTTGAGATATCTTCCTTTTCAGCCTAAATCAAAGTGTGCCTTCCATGTATTGATTTATGACTTTATGTGTAAATCCTGTTTCCCTGAAATGTATAAAACCAAACTGTAACCCAATCATGGCAAGACAGCCTCCTCAAGGCTTCTTGAGGGAAGCTCCTCATGGCTCCCTGCCATGGCCACACATACCTGGCTCAGAATTGTCGTGGCCCATTTACAGGACAGAGGATGAACACAGAACATAAAACACAAACACACAGAACACAAAGAAAAACACAGACACATGTACAAACGGTTGACTTGAGTAGTAATATACTGGGTCAGTTTTATTTTTATACTCTAAAAGATTAAAGTTAGTTCCTTGCATATAACTGCCCAGGTGTGGCAGGGATAGCCATAAATTCCGGAATAGCCTTAGAGAAGCAGATATCCCCTGACTCAGAATCTCAAGGTGGTTGCTATAGGCACTAGGTATAGATAAAGGACCGAGATTAGCAAGGATGGGCAAGGTGAGCCACAGGGGGCATTTCTCATCCTCAGCTTCTCTTAGGGTGACCCCTTAAGATCTTCAGCTGAACCCTTGCAGCTGTGCCTGGCTTAGGTCGCCCCTCCCTTGAGGGGTCTTACTCATCATTGCCTAACCAGCCATCTTATGGGGTGTACACAGCAATCACAGGAACAATATGTTTATTGTGTGGCTTCCAGACCCCCAATGCCATAGGGTGGGGCTGCTCTTGCTAGTTGTGGCTCAGGTCCTTTGTTATGCCTCTAGGCAACACCTTTGTTTATCACAGGGAGCCTGTCTGGAACAGATTACTTTCGAACGCTCTGGGCAGAACACCTACATTACTCACTAACTTTAATTCTTAAACTAGGAAAATATATGTTAGTCCCCTGCACAGAATAAACCTTTATAAATTATTTTACAGAGTTAGAGTTTTTCCTATTGATAAAGAGATGGTCATATGTTTGATCCTTTGTTTTCTAGAATGACAACATAATATTCTAAAACAAACACAGAAGAAGGTAATGTAATAATTATTAACAATTTTGCTTTTTTTAAGTGAAGAGTCATTATTGATTTAAAACTTTTATTTTTAGTAAGAAACGACAAAATTACACAAACGTCAATGCATTCATGTGACTTTAACACATATACGATGTCAAAACAGTTATATAAATACAAAAGAAAAAGAAAAATCACTCTTTCTCAGCTTCTATAGAAGAGTAGATTATATACTCCATGATCATTTTGTTCTTTTAGCTGAGAGTATTCATTAGGCATTGCTTTAATAAAGCTATGTAGCAAACAACTACAAAACCGATTCTGCTAGTACAGCTCTTATTATCTCAGCTGGGATCAATTGCATGTCTATGAGGTGGTTGGAACACAGCTGATAGAATAGAGGTTGATCTTGCATGGGAAGTTCTACTTTAGAAGCAGATCTGTCTCTTATTAATTTCTCATGGGTATAGGCTGGGCTCAGTTCTATTTCCAGTGTTTTTAAGGGATCTCAGATAAAAGAGCAGGAGCAACTCAGGAGAGTCCTTCTCATGGCAATGGGAGAAGTATTAAAGAGAAAATCCGACTCCACAAAAGTATCTGAAGCCTCTCTTGGGTCATGTTTGTCAAGCCTAATCACATAAGCAAGGCCTAAGGCGAGGCAGTGGGAGGAGTGCATTCTGCCCCTTAGAAGGTCTAAAGGAGAAAGGAGTGAATTTTTTTCAACAATAATCTCATCTACTGTATTCTATCCTCTTTTCCATAAGTATTCGCTTCCCTTCCACCTGCAAAATCCACTTACCCTATACCATGATTGCCAAAAGTCCCATTCAATCACACCATCAACTTAAAGTTTAGGACCTCATGATCCACCTGTCTTCAGGTATCTATTTTTGAAATGAAGACCTGTAATACAAAGAAACAAGTTATCTATCTCCCCACTCACCCCCAAAATGCTGAAATGGGGAAAACTAACTAATAATAAAAACTTCCTAGTCCACTTTTCTCCACAGTCCATTGCTCTCCTTTCTGGAAGTTTCTTTAGCTATCTTGCTTGGCAATATCTGAAAGATTTTGAATAATATTCCCTTTTTGGCATCCAAACTGCTTTTTTAGTCTATTTTTTATTATGTAAAAATTTGGCAGTGGCCAGAAGTCTTTTAATCTTAATCTCATTCCCTTTTATTTCAGGCTGGCAATACTTTTTGCCAATAGAGTTCTCTCAAAAACTTTAAAATTTTCCACATATTTGATTTTAGTTAGTACAAAAGCCACACTTTAATTCGTTTCAAGATGTGCCTCTAAATATATACTTAATTACAGGACTATTTTTTAAATCTCTCTATAACAGGTTTTCACCAGATGAGAGGGCCACCTTAGCTCTTTAAGAGGTCTTATCAAAGGCAAGGTGACTGTCTTAATTTGGTCTACAGTCACATGGTGCCTCTTAATGCACTTATTATTTCCCCAGGCTACTATTAAGTGAAGAATCTTCACCTGTGTGTAAAGATTAATGTCATAGGTTGAACTGTGTCCCCTAAAAAAAGATATGTTGAAGTCCTAACCCCCATTACTTCAGAATGTGATCTTATTTGAAAATAGTTCTTACAGAAGTAATCAGGTTAAAATAAGATCATTAGAATGAACACTAATCCAATGACTGATGTCCTTATAAAAGATAGGGAAAATTTGCACACAGAGACAGACATTCACAGACAGACTATGAGAAGAGACATGAAGAACACCATGTGAAGATTGATGTTATGCTGCTACAAGCCAATGAATGATGGGGGCTGCTAGAAGTTGGAAGAGGCAGGGATGGAGTTTTCTACAGGTTTCAGAGGGAGCATGATTCTTCTAAAACTTTGATTTCAGGCTTATAACTCCCAGAACTTTGAGATAATATATTTTTGTTTTTCTAAATCACCTTGTTTGTGGCTTTTTAAAATAGCAGACCTAGAAAACTAATCAAATTGGGGAATTGGTATAAAAAAATTGCTTTCTAACCTCTGAGAAATTTTTACTTTCTGAAGTCATGTTTTCTCTAAATTTTGGTTTTTACACTAGCCTCATACATTATCTGGGTTCATCTTTCTTGTAGCTCCTATCAAATTGAGATAAAAGCAACCAGCTCAAATTTTCAACATAGTGCCTCATGATTTTCCAGTTTAATGGCACAAGTTCATTATACATGATTTTTGCCTTTCATGTTATCACTGGTGGCAGTTTTTCAAACATTTACCATATGGAACATTGGGTCACTGTCTTCTCAGCCTCCTGTAGTTCTTCCCAGCCATATTCCATACTCTTATAAAAATTCCTTGGACCTACCTTCTGCTTCCCAAATCCACTATAACATATAGGTCACCCCCTTTGCTATTAATTCTTTTAACAGCTAGCTATTGCCATAATAATTCTGTATGACATGCATTTATAATTCTTCTGTAATATTTGATGGGGATGTGGAACCTTGCTAATGAGGCTGGGATAAGGTTTGCTCTGGCTGGATAGCCATTCATCTCACTGTAGGTTTAGCTCTGTTTGTCTCCTTCCTCACTGCAGGAGATTGGACTCAGGTCTGTTGGATGTTTTTTTTTACTCCTTTGACTTTTTTGGTCATCTTGCCACCTGCCTGCCACAATTCCTTAACCATGGAAAATTTTAAATTATATCTTTTTTACCCCAATTCATCTGACCTGCAGGGTTACATTGAAAACAAAACCAAACAAACAGAAAAACAAATTCATATAATGATGTGTAATCAATGGCATTCAAAATCTCTAGTGTCCAACATTAGTGAGGCCTTTAAAACTGTACAAAATTTTTACAAAGTTCTAACACAATTCCTTTTTCTATTATTTGAAGAGATAATTCTACCACTATAGACTATAATTACTCTACTTAGGTCCTCTACTCTAAGATTGCTTGCTAATTTTGAAATGTCATCATTATACTGATTTATGGTGTGAGGTCTGGTACAATATTCTACCAATATGTGGTCATCTTCCTGTTAGTTTAGTTGTTTAGTGTTTCCATTTCCTCATCTATAAGACAAAGATAACAATTGTATCTTCCTCAGAGGATTATTGGCAGCCCAAGTGAACATTTGTAATATTAGCTGTTTAATAATTGTGAATCATTATAATTTTTATTATTCATAGCATATGCTCTTGCCTGATACTACACAAAATGACAGAAAAAATTAACAATAAAGTTACTTAACTTCTTTATCCTAAAAAATTATATATAAATGAATCGATCCTTCCCTCTTTTCCTCCCATATAAAAGATTGTCTTTATTTCCTCGAAGATTTACTATCAACTTTTACTCAAAGCCTTTGAATTTAAATGCATTTCTCCTTAACTTTTAATATCCCTTTTTTCCCCCCACCAAGTAGCTTCAAAGAATTGTCTCTTCTTGTTATTTTCTTTTTCTTCTTTACTCTCTCTATCCAACCTAATTCAGACTGGCTTCTCCCCCACTTCCACCTCACAATTTGCATTATACTGCAGATGTTCTTTCACAGGCTGATTTCTAAATCTAACTAACTTCTTTCTGCTCAATTTAACTGTTTTCTTTGTTACATGTTACAATTTTACACTTTAATCTTAAAACTCCGAAAGAGCAAGAGAAATCCAACAGTTAAAGGCTTTGAATTGAACTGAGGATATAGACTCAATAAATCAGCTAAAAGGAATACAACCTACATTAGACTATAGGGTGGTCCTGAGGGTTCTGTGGTAGATTTCCTTGAAAAACAAACAAAAGACGTGTCTATAAAAATAGCCACATTTTGAAATATGTCACATAGAAGGCACTTGGACAAGATTCTAATCGCATTTCTGTTTCTACCGTCAACATATTCCCAGTTCCCAATAGTAGTGGAAACTAAAAAGTGGCACGTGGTATAGACATCCCCTCTATTGATGATCCTTTCTATTTCAAATGTTAAATATTTACTGAATTTAAAAAGATGAAAGCTTTAAAATTGACATGTTTAGTTTCTTAATTCTCTTTGTATTTTAGAGCTCTCAACAATATTATTTATTTCTACTTCTATATTACAAATGCTGTTGTACTCGTGGCTTAGCTTTAGGTGTTACGTGTTTGCCAGCATAGAATCTCTTTTCTCTTTGCTACTCCATTAGTTTCTTGTTTTCATGGCCTTTTCCCCCTTGCAGCTGATCAATATTATGTTAGACTTAACACTCTAGTTAGTTATCTTCTTTCAGAACTTGCCCCTAAAAGAACATAGGAGAGTAAATGTTCAGCTTGACAATGACAACTTCTTCCTTCTCATCATCAACAAAATGCAATTTACTCATTACATTCATGACCTTTTGTACTGTGGAAGACAAGCCACATTGAGACCCTAGCATTTATGGTTCACACAAATAACTTGTTTTGATGTTTAAATTCAAATCATTCCAGAGTTTTAAAAAGCTGAAACCAAAACAAAACAAAAATATGGTCTTTTTCATATTTGGAAGTGAAAAAAATCAACTTACTCATTTTCTGTGTGCTCCATGACATAAAATATAGTCTTTATTACCAAATATACTTAGCTCAGATAAAATTAATAAGCAAGTAAAACTTCTACTTTAGAGAAAGAACAAGTGACACTAGTTAATTCTAGCCATTTAAAGTTACAACTGGTTTTATATGCAGTAAGCAGAATGTTATCTTTGTGACAACTATGATGTTTTAATGATGAATCCCATTGTTTTCTCTCATAAATGCTACCTTTCATCTCATAAGTTTTAATCTTTAATATGCTTTATCTTTAAAACATAGAAAATATGTCAATACCAAAACCATATATTTTTTATTCATTGTGTAAAGAAGTTCTATGTCAATAAAGAGGTATATCTTTAAAAAGCACTCTCAAGTTCATAAAATTGTAAAACTTAAATCTCATTGTTATCTGGGGTAAAATGTTTTTGAATTTAATACACACTTGACAAACTCGAATTCTGTCACTTTATAGAGATATTTCTCAAATTGTATTATGATGATCATTTATCTTTTGGGGATGAAAAGCAGTGCTAATTCAGGCAAAGGTGATTCAGAGGTGAACTTGTTTCTTTTCTTGGGTAGAAAGCATTAAACTTTATGAAAATGGCTTTTTAAATATTACTATTATTTAACTGATAAGTAAATATTGTACATATTTATGAAAAACAACATGATTTCTTGATATATGCAGATATTGTAGAGTGGTTAAATCAAGCTATTTGATATATACATTATCAAAATCTATATGCAAATTTAACCCTCAGCAATTTTCAAGTATATAATATATTAAGTATAGTCATCATGCTGTACAACAGATCTCTTGAATTTATTCTTCCTGTCTAACTGTAATGTTGTATCTTTTGAACAATGTTTCCCTATCCATCCCTCTCCTTTCCACCCCTTTATACCCTCTATTCTACTCTTTACATCTACGAGTTTGAGTTTTTTCAAGTCCACAAATAAGTTGATATCATGCAGTGCTTATTTTTATGTGCCTGGCTTATTTCATTTATCACAATGTCTGTTCCTAAAAGTCTAGTCTGTTCTTACTCAATACAAAACAATATATCTTTAGAAAGTACGAGAACTTTTGAAACAAACAACCCTGAAAATATGGAAATATTACCCTTGATCCATATCATTCCAAGGCATCTAAGTATGGAATTTGGTGGGTTTTTGTCAAAATTTATCATATATTTAAAAATATATTACTTCTGGCTCAGATCCTATCCAGTAATAACACATCAATTATTGGTGGCAGAAAAACCTGAAGTCCTTTATTTGAGACATTCTATTGTCTCACCAGATGAGATAACAAAACAACTCGGTTATTTTTAAAAGTTCCTATGAGGTTATTTGCTTATAGACTGACTACTTGGTTTGATTTGCAGAATACATTTTTTGCAATTAATAAAGACAAGCAAGATGTCAAAGAAACATTATTGTGAAAATAAATATAATAAACTCCACTTTAAGGTAGGATAAAGAAAGTGGATGAAGTTAGACAACATCTTTAACCATATCTTTCAGTAATAATACATATATAATTATAATTTATAATTTAGAAAATATTATATATTATATGTCAGATACTTAATAAATGTTGTTGATGATCTTGGGAAAAATGTAGGTAGAATTTGTTTTTTTTTTTTTTTCATTTTCTTACCTCTACATTCAAGCAATGTCAAAGACACTCACTTTTATCTTCAGTGTCGTGTTCAAACTGCGTGAATCAAAACTCTTTAAAGCTACATAATTTGATTTTTTAAAGAGACAATGGTTTAATATAATAGCTATTCAATAGGACTGAAGAATCAACCAGGGATTCTTGATATTCTTGATAGGTTGTTTGTATGTACCTGTAAGCCCTCCGGGCTAGAGACAGGAGAAAGCATCACAGGAATGGGAGTCCTGAGAGATTAAAATTACAATAGCAAGGCACATTGCATTTGTTGTGAGATACATTAAAACAATAAAGAAATTTGTGGTCTACATCCACTTGCCTCCCCAGAGAAAACCTTGTTTTATAAAATGATCTGCACACTGCCACATCCTATTTTATGCAAATAAACTTCTTATACATATACACATAGAGCACACATATAGATATTTATAGATATTTTTACATTTTTGAGATCTTCATATATACATAGCTATAATGCATATTTTTTTAAAAATATATTTTTTTGCGTATCATTCTGCTTTTTTTTTTAACAGTTTCATGATACTCTATACCATGGTTTATATTATTTAATGAGTACTCTGTCGATTGATATTTATATTGTTTCCAAAAGTTTATGGGAAAAAATATCAAAATAAAAAAAGCTTTGCATATTTGTCTCCACAAGAATATATTTTTTTGGAAATGTTTTTCAGTATTGGAATTACTCTGCATGAACATTTCTCAGTTTTAAGGTTGGCTGGTTAATGACAGATTTCCTTGCAGAAATAATTCAAATTTCCTTGTTCACCAGCATTTTATCAAAGTCTTCATTTTCTTATACCTTGAACAACATTTATAACTTTTGCAAACATAATGGGCAAAACAAAATCCTAATTGTTCTTCATATTTGCTCTTCCAAGTTTAAAAGTAAACTTGAACATAATTTTATGGATCTACATCTAATTTGTCTGTATATGATCTTTGCCTCTTGTTTTTCTATTGGATTTTATTTTCTGGATACTAATTTGGTGCAAAATTGGTTACGTGCAAAATTTTCTCCAAATATTTCAGATATATTTCACTTTTAGTGTTCATATTTATATCAAAAATGTTAAAATCAGATATGTTTTATTTATGTAAAATATACTCAACCAACCAACCAATTATGAAGTCTAATATCTTATTTAAAGTCTTCCATTGTGAAAAAACAATCCTCATAATTATCTTTGCAATTCTAAACCATGTGCTTATACTCTTCTTCAATTTATCTATTGACTCTCTGCTGAGCCAGGTAAAGGCCATAGCTAACTTACATGCTTTTCGCTTTCATTTATTTCTACTCTTCCCAATGTTGAATTGCTGTATCAATGACTTAGTTGCTTTAGGTGTGTTTTTGCTTACAATAAATACTATACCTTTATTTTATTCTTCAGTATCTTGATTTATCTATGTATGGCGAAGTTATTAGCATTCTCCTTATTTACTCAATCTTTTCTATGACTCTTCCATTGATCAGCCTTTGTCAATGATGTCTTCATGTTTACAGTCTTGTTCTCAAGATTTTAGTATTTCCGTTATGTTATAGAATCATTATTAAGATTTCTGAACTTCATCAGTTGATTCCAAAGGTGAAAGACACAAATTCATTATATTTATTATTACATCCATGTAATATTGGTTATTGTTGGGAGAAGTAATCAAATATACATTGACCTCTTTCATTCAAAGGCAAATGTAGTAGCATCAAGGTCAAATGGATTGTCTTATTACTTACATCAATCACTTAACATCATATTTTTTTAGTTTACTCAAAAATTGACATTTTAAATTTTTTATTGTAACAGTTTTTAGAACCTCTGTTTTCTAATCTCTAAAGCAATTTTTTAACTTTTCCTTAATTTTACTTTGATTATTAATTATCTGCCTTCTCTTTGAATAACTTCTTTTTCCATACCAATCCATACCCATAGGATTCGCAGTATGCTTTAGAATTATCAAATTATGACTTCTTCTCAATAGCTTCTGGTTTTCTCTAGTTTCTTGATTTTTAGTATTTCTCTTTTTTATTATTTTTTTCTGAAGTATATGATGTATTATCTTTTATAGAATATATGAGCAAAAATAACCTTTCTGTGTCCTTATATCCCTGAAAATATTTTCTTCTGTTTTAACATTCAGTTTGCAATTTGGCTGAATACAACATTTCTGGAGTGAAAATTATTTTTGCTCATTTTTTTGAAGCCATTCACTGTTGTATTCATTCAATTACTCATAGAAGATCTAGCGAAAGCAACTACTAGTCCTTTGACGTGAATTGATTATTTTTTTTCTTTTTCCTTTGTAAGAATTTAGGATCCATTTGTCTTTGGAATGCTGATATTTCCCAAGGAAAAGTCTATTATAGTTTTTTTTTTTTTTTTTTTTTTTTTTTTAGTTTATCCTGCTTGCCATTTAATAAGTACTTTAAGTTTGAAATTCTGAGCATTACTCAAGCTAGAGAAATTTTTTTCTAATTCTTCCCCAATTTTTTTCTTCTCCATATTCTGATATCTTCCTTTCTGGAACTAATTTTACATTCATGTAACTATAGCTGGTATGTCCCATCACTATTAGTATCTATTTTATAATTTTCATCTATTTGTACTTTTGTACTAAATTTGGGATAGATTCACAGACTTGACCTTTATGCCAAAAAATTCTGTTGTACTAATCAACCCATCTATGGAGGATTTTATTTTTGTAATCAAAATTTCTTCTGCTAAATTTATTAATTATGGTATAATAATATATATGGTAATTTAACTTGTTTGTTAAGAATTGTTGTAACAAATAAGTAGCATATTTCAGTGGCTACACACACACACACACACACACACTCACATTTCTTTCCTTCTTTCTTGTATTATGCCCACTGCAAATGAGTTGATCATTTTCCATTTCACAAAGACCGGAGCTCTTTCAATTATGTGGCTTAGACATTCCTGAGAATCACAGAGACTTTCAATGGGTTTGCTGTGTGAAGAAACTTTCCCTTTTCCCCAAAGTTCACTGAAAAATCAACTGGCAATTAAGGCAGATTAATAAAAGGCAGAGGTTTATTTACCATGTGAATGGGGAGAATCATGGAGTGATTACCCCATCTGCCTTTTAGATGAGAGGGGGAGATGAACAGTATAGGTAATTCTGTTTAGGGGAAATAAATGGTTGCTAGGGATGATGAATGAATGGGGCAAACAGATTGACTTATAAATGATTCTCTTAACAAATAAAATTAACCTGAGAGATAAGTATTATATTCAAAATGATTTGGGCCAGGTCTAGTTGCATTCTTGATCATTTGTCCTGCAATATACTCAGATAACAGGGAAGAGAAAGGAAGTCAATTTTTTTTTGATTGATCAGTCTGGTTTATGCAGGTAGAGGGTGTAAGGCTGGTGGCAGGGGCCCCCTCCCCTCCCTAGATGGAAAAAGAAAACACTTAGTGACCTGACCCGCCAAGGACAAACTGCCAGGCCTCACTGAGAGGAACCACACCCAGATGTCCAGCTGGATTCGCTCCTGGATTCCACAAATACCTCCAGCCCCTCCTATTTCTCAATGACCATTCAAGGTCACAATAGAGAATCCCCAGCTCTTCCCGCCACAAGTCCCTAGCCCCACCCAAAGGGTATAAAAGGCCTCAGCCCCTTCAAACTGTGGCGACTTCCAGGGGCCCCCCTCTCTTGGGGCCCCAGAACCTCATCCACGAGTGTGTAATAAAGCCACGTGGTTTGGTCCCCACTCTTTCTCTCTCTGTGTCTGTCTTTTCTGTTCGCCGCTAACGAAAAACCTTACAGAGGGAAAGCTCCTTCCAATGCCTTTTGATCTTGAATGGCCTTTAATTCAAACTATTCATCATATCAAGGAATGATATTTAGGGGTAAAATTTCCTGAGCTCCTTCATCTGCATCATCTGTAAAGCAACAAAGAAAAGAATATGGAGACTCTTAAAGTAGGTTTTAGGAGCCAGCTAGAGGTATTGGAGTCGTGGCATAAAAAATAAAATTTCTGATTAGAAAAACCTTCTGTGCCACATTAAGGAGTTTGGATTTTTTCTGAAGGCAATGAACCTTTGAAGTATGTTAAGATTTTTAGTCAGTATTATCAGTTGTGTAATTTAAAAACATCATTCTAGCTGCTTTGAAAATTATAGATTTCTGTTGAGCAAAGGTAATTTTTAAGAAAATGTCAACAAGGTGATAAATCATGATGTTTGGGATCATAGACATGAATATGGGTAAGAAGAGAAGTGATAAGACTGAAAAGAGTGTATAAAGGAAACAATAGTGTCTGGTGATGATTGGAGGTTAGTGTTGAAAGAAAATAAGAAGTCAAATAATAACAACAAATTTCTCATTTTCACAATGGGGTGGATTGTGTCAGTATTTACCAAGCTGGTGGACTTTGCAAGAGGAACACAATTAGAGGAAATATTTGAGTGCTTTGGAGGATAAGTGGAGATGCTCAGAAAGTCTTTGAGGTGTGGCTTTGTGCTGGGAGTTAGCTACTCTCCTAACAAAATGGGTCCCAGGCAGGTCCATTGCAAAAGATTGGAAATAAATGAGACTGAGACAAAGTATAGATTAAGGTGATGGGAAAATCAGGGGTCCTCCAGCATTCCTGTGAACCAGGAAGCAATGAGTGAAGTCCCACATTGGTATTTATTCCTACAGCAAACAATCATTATAGGTTATTGATTCATGTGTATAAATCATGAGTTTCAGTTTCAGGGCTCCTCAAAGAATCACAAGACCTCTTACTTAATTCTTCCTACATGAGCAAACTGTTACAAAATTTTTCAAGATTAAAGTCACTTGTCCTAA
The DNA here is from genome assembly GCA_008750895.1 of Mirza zaza. Lineage (NCBI taxonomy): Eukaryota > Metazoa > Chordata > Mammalia > Primates > Cheirogaleidae > Mirza > Mirza zaza. The sequence continues at coordinate 179,642 of VSMD01005502.1, forward strand.
AGTAAGGATAGACTAGTTAAGCATACACTGCTTAAAAATAACATCATAAGTCAGCAGTAAAGTGTATAACTGAACAGGAACAAAGAAACCACATTCTTCTTTCTGCTTTATCTAGCTCATTAACTGAGACATGAGGTCAGGAGAGAAGCAGGAACATCTCTTCAAGCTTAGTATAGCTAACTGCTCTTATCTGCCAGGCTGACATCCTTTTATCATTCTCTTAGCCTTTGGCCCCAAGCCCGGATCCACTTTCAAGCGTTCAGGTGGTGGCTTTCAGGCCTTGAGGTGGGGTCCACTTTGCAGACATTCCAGATATGTGGAATGTTCCATTTAAGGATGAGCAGCTTTTGCTCTGTGAACTGACACATCCATAGATTGCTCTCTGGCAAAGTTCTGTCCCACTCCTGGAGTTCTCATGTCTCTAAACCCTAACCCTCAACAGTTTTATAACCACAGAGAGATATACAGGTGGAAAAAGGTATTTCAAAGTTATTACTTTATTGATGCTAATAATGATGAAAGATGTAATTATTGGATAAAGGAAAATTAGTAATAGTAAATATTAGGAATATGGGATTTTGACCTTATTCATTCATGTAATAGATATAGGATGGGTACTCTCCCCAGTCCAAGATAGCCGAATTAGATGAATACCTAAGGGAATCTGGGAATTTAGGTGAGAGCCCAGTGCATCCACTTGTAGAAAGTTGACCCTTAAATGAAAAGTTAACTGAATTAAGGCTGCTTCAATATATCCACTAGAAAATATCAGGTTTGTCTATCATCCCATTTGGTGTTAAATAAAATGGGAGATGCATGAGTCCTAAGAAAATGTATGTCAAAAGAGAAGAAAAGGAATAAAATTTAATAACTTTGAAGAGAAACATGGCTTTGTAAATAATTTTAATAAGAAAGTAAATATAGCTTTAGAAAACAAATTAACATCAATACCATATATTGTCCGTGTCAAACATGAGAGAGAAATCCATAAAGAATAAGCAGGATGGAATGAGAAACAAACCTAAAACTTGACAAAACAGAAGGAGGACTACATATGAAACTGTATGATATTAGAATGGATTTCAAGGGAAAAATCCAGTAGTTGATTAGAATCTGCTGCAGAGTGAGAAATCACTTAATTGAAGTCAGAGAGAAAATTTTAAAAAGGGGCCAGAGAGGACGAGAGAGAAAATACATTGGAGAGCAAAAATCTTTCCCTAAATAATTCTGTTTTATATATGTAAGTGTGGGACTATATTTTAGAAAAGTGAAAAATAGTACTTTTAGGAAATCTTCAGAAAATGAAAGAGTCTGGGTCTCAGGTCCTTATAATATTGGAATTATAATAATAAAAATAGATATAGAAGTTGTTCATATGTTTAATTTTCCTGAAGAGATGCTGCAGTGATCTCACTATTTTTCAGAAAACTGATTGAATATGTTAGAACATTGTAGTAGTTAAATGCAAAATATTGTAGAAATTAAAAAATAAGGAGGTGTTAAAGAAAACAAGGAGAGGAGACCAGCATTCTAGACCCAACTCTGCCATTAACTTGCTAAATATCCTTGGGGAAATCACTGTACATTGATAAAATGTGTTCTGACTTTAGTACAACATATGATGAGACTTGCTGGGCAAATATATTGTATGATTGGATTCTATGATCCATTATCTTTTACACTATCATCTGAAATCTGAAGGTTATTTTTGTTACACTGAGGGAAATTGTAGTAATAACAGATTCTCCAGCACTGTTTTAATGATTAATTTCACAGAAAATTTCATAAGGAGAACATTTAATTTACTTATGAAATTGTCTCTTATGACATCATGAATAAAGACATAACAATGAGGTGTGGAAAATGTGACAGTGACAACTTTGAAAAGGTGAAGTTCTTTTATGAACATTTCAAAAGTATAATAATATGTATCTGTTTCTGAAGGCAAGCTAGCAAAGATTTTATATATATATATATATATATATATTCTTTTTTTAAGCTGAAAGGGTGCAAATGTGTTACATATAAATACTCTACACAGGTTAGTTGTGACTAAGGAAGTACTAAATTATACCATGGGTGATAATTTTGCTATAGCCCCAGAATCCTAAAACATTGTCAAATGTTGTAAAATGTTGGGGGAAAGATTGTTTTCATTGCCTTATTTTACTACTGTTTCCTTCGCCCCATCATGAACTAACTTTTGAATAAACTATAGCTATCAAACACACATACATACTCACACTGACACACATTATAAATTTCATTGTAATGAAGATTTTTCATAATCTTAAGTAAAAGTCTCAAATATGGAGAAATTAAAGTACTTCAGCCAAAAGTTTTAAAATTTTGCCATTCATATTTCATTTACAAAAATTTTAATACTGCTATATTATACTAAGATTAATATTTGAATAAAATATTTAAAAAATAAAAAATAAGTAAATAAACAATGAATGGACATGTTAACTTGAAGCAATTGAAAGCCCTTATGAAACTATTTGCAGTACAAAAACTAAAGTATTTTATTATGATATTTTCAAAACCACCCTCATTAAAACTTCAACATTCTGTAGAAATATCTGGAGTAAAAATACCAGGTTTACGTAGAGATTATTTACATATGATAGACTTGTGTGTAGAGGAAAAAATTACCAGGAGAATATAGTAAAAGTATAAATTCCTTAGACACTTGCAGATATATAGAATTATAAATTACAAATGATAGGTCTTGAAATATATATAACTAGCAATCTAGATAATTTCTCTCCAAGTAAACAACATATAAAATTAATATTGGATTTGTACTTGAAGAGCTACAGATCAGTGACATGGGAATTAACTTCTAGAGTTGCTGTAAATTTTATAACAAATAATACGATAGATATACTTGATAAACACAAGTTAAAATTAAGAAAAGAATCATTAATAATAAAAAAAATAAAAACTTAAAACAAGAAGATATTCCTTCTTATCTATCAGGTTCATTATCTTTTAAAATAGTAATAGGCCAAACCTTATATCTAATGATTTTACTCCCGGAATATTTTAAACAGAAACCAGTCTAAATGAACATCTCTTGGAATTGGTTACAAATAATTTTATTACAATACATACAAGAATAGAATATTATATATTCATTAAGATGATGATATAGATACTTATTAACCGATGCGGAAATGTAAAATTAAGAGCACATTACCAAAAGCAATATATAGTATAATCTGACATTTTTAAACATACAATTGAATGGAATATTTTTGTTGGAAAAATGTCTAGGAGAAAAGAAACTCAAAGCTTCAATGATAGCTTTCCCTGACAGAGTTTTATTCTTTTTATTTTGTTTAAATGCAAATGAGCAAGTTCTCTATGTTATATATATATATATATATACACACACATATATATATCTTGCGTAAATGAGACAAAATATTGTAATTCTTGCAACTGTTCTAAGTGCCATACATACATTACTTAATTACATATTTATAATAATGATATGTATTTATTAATCTTATTAATCAGAGGTTCAGATAGATCAAGTGACTTGTCCAAATTTATACAGCTGGTGAGTATGTATTCTATATTATAAAATAAATGTTAATAGAAAGATGAATGGATAAGAAAAATGTGGTGAATGCATACAACTGGATATTATTCTATGTTTAAAAAGGTGGAAATCCTTCAATATGCCCCAACATGTATGAATCTGGAGGGCATTATGCTAAATGAAATAAATCAGTCACAGAAGAACAAATACTGCATGATTCCACTCAATGAGGTATCTAAAATAGTCAAACTCAGTGAAACTAAGAGCAGAGCAATGATTATCAGGGCAAAGGGTTGGGGAAATGGGGAGTTGCTAATCAGCGGGTATGATGTTTCAGAAATGTAAGATGAATCAGTTCTAGATATTCTGTACAGAATATTCTAGATATTCTGTACTATTATGCTTATTGTAAAAGTATTATATTGTATACTTAAAAATCTGTTAAGAGGTTAAATCTCAGGTTTTCTAGCAACAATGAAATTTAAAAAGAAGAAAAGAAATGAGCTATTAAGTCAGGATAAAAAAAAAAGGAAGAACCTTAGATGTGTGTTACTAAATGAAAGAAGTGAATCTGAAAAGGCTACATACTGTATCTTTCTAAGATATGACATTCTGAAAAAGGCAAAACTATACAGACAGTAAGCAATTAGTGGTTTGCATGGCTTCAGAGTGGAGGAAAGTAGAGCAGTGGAGACAAGGATAAGTGAATCACTAGGGAATATTTAGGGCTGTGGAATTATAGCATAACAGTAGGATACAGTTTTGGTGGATGCATGACATTAAGGTATTGGTTAACATCTATGGAACTGTACAATACAAAGTGTGAACCCTAATATAAACTATACATAAACTATAAACCCTATATAAACTATAGTTGTTAGATAATAATAATGTACCAATATTGGGCCATCACTTGTAGGGAATGTACCACAGGAATGCAAGATGTTAATCATAGGAAGAATTGTGTGTGAATGGAGGAGAGAAAGTGTAGGAATTGGGAGAGGGCATATGTGAGAAATCTGAACTTTATGCTCTATTTTTTTGTAAATCAAAAACTGCTCTAAAAATAAAGTCTGTTAATACAAAATAAAAGGCCATTAATATATTCAAAAGTATCAATTGTATTATTTACATTTCTTAAGAAACTTTCAAAAACTCTGTGCCTAGAAACAAGGATGCTCAAAATTTTTTTTCAGTTTTTCTCATTTTGCATTAAGTGGGATTATTAAAATAGGAAGAGAACAGCATAGCCTAACCATCCTTCATCAAAAGCTATTATCCTTTGTGCTGTTTGTCATAATAATGCCAAGAGAAAATGAATAACATTCAAAATATCATCAGTAAGCATCATGAGCAAAAGAGGATTTTGTATATGAGATCTAAAATCAGTCCCCTAAATGCCTTGGTGACCTGTTTTGTAATGCAATACATATAATTATTTTGAATTCAGATAGAGTTGAGCACAATTCTGCTTTTGTTAAAATTACAGATATCTTGCTGAAATAATTTTTATTTTCTGGAGTTTACTATCTTTATCTCTGTAGCTAGTATTATCTCTGGGGTCCCGTTCACCTTTACATTTTATTGTTATACATTCATACAGTTTTACTTGTTAATGAGGAACTTGTGGTTTTGTGTGCTGAAACAATTCATGTAAATGAATTCTTAAGAATCAGAAGGCCTGTTTTCATGCAAATAAACCAAGTGATGAACAATAAAGAAGGGAAATGAAGACAATTACGAGCAATATTAATTTACCATCTGTATAACTCCTTCTCTGCATTCTTGAGTCTTTCTATAAATCTGAAAATAAAATTTGAAGAATGAGCAAACCAAGTCATCATCCTAACTGACAAGTTATTTTCATTACCCAAATATGATTTTCAGTGTTTATGAGTATATGAAAAGACTGAGATGATATGACAAATGGAAAATTTCAACAGACCAAGTCTTTTATATGAAGTTAGATTTTAGATATTTAATTTAGGTGATATTTATAATAATGCTTAATAATTAGCAATAGTTGAGTTTGTTCTTTGTTCAGAAGATTATTGGAGAAGTACATACCCTGAGAGATATTCAAATTATTGCTTTTTTATTTCATAGATGTTATTTATGAATTATGATTATGTAGATTTTTTAGGGAGAAACATACAAAAATCTGACTTTTAAAAATTCCTATTTTATTTTAAACTCAGTCCATCTCTAGCAATGATACATAAAATCATATAATTAATTATAGAGAACCAAGGCAAATATACCATCGTGTTTAATAAAAATAATTAAATCTGTAACATCTTTTAAAATTTGTATCTATCTTATATTTCTTAATAATTATTTTTCAGTTTTATGTTTGTTACCAAAAAGTTAGTACTAAAATCATTAATACAAAGTTCTCCTTTAAAATCAAATTTAAATTAAATCTGATTATTCTTGATGATACATATATTTTAGTACTAGATTATTTAAAATAGTTCATTTGAGATAAAACTATAATAGTTAAATCATGATTTTGGGGAATAAGGGAGAATATAGTTATTTTTGGTGTTCCATTTTAAGATTTTTCCATTAACTTACTTAACAGTATTGTCAACATGAGGTACAAATAAAGTGAACCAATTTCACAGGATACTGACTGATGAAACAAAATGTCTGCTTATTAACCTTAAATGGACAATATCACCCCATTAATTGGAGTTGATTATAAGAAAGTATTCTACTAGGGTTGATCAGGTCTGCTCAGGAAAACAAATGATAGATTATATCATTACCTGGAGAGCATTGAATTGGAGCAAAGGGAGTTTGATGTTAAGAAATATTTCTGTCATGTTGTAGTAAGAAGATGGAATGCTCTTCTTCTCTCTAGAGAATTTTTTATTTGAATACCTGGGACAAATCATACAGAATCAGGTTATTTCTCTTTTTAATGATGCTAGGAAAGCCTAGGCAAATTCTTACTAGATAGCTCTGTTTGCAATATTCCTTTAACACAATAAAAATTCTTTTATTAAAAGAAAAAGTTTCCTGTTGCAAGTTACAATGATTAAATTACATCTAATTTTATTTGGTTCATGGAGTGTATCTTTTTGAAATTATTTTGGGATAGCTCTTAGGAAACATGATTATTTGGGGAAAATACGTTAGTTCCATAAGTTTTATTTAATATATTATATCCTCATGTACATTTCCTAATACATTTTCTATAGATGAGCAATTGTAAATTTTTTCTCATATTTACATTTATTTCTAATCTTATTCCTAAAGTCTGCAGCATTCCTCTTCGTGGCTTTGTTGCTATTGTTTTAATAAACTCAGATCTTACCCACACCTGGTGATCCCTCTTGTCTTAGGCATGTACTTGTAATTAATATCACTCATTTGTCCTCAGTTCATGTCATTAGTTATTTTTTGAGGTATACTTTATTTGAATCACCAGTGGATTTTAAATTATCTAATAGCAGGGTTCATCCTGGCAATGAATTAAGAAAGGGGAGAATGTCATGGATAAGAATAATAAGGAAAGATTTTACAGATTTAAGTCCACACTTAAACTGAATTGTGGGAGATTCATCTAGGCAGAAAGGAGGAAAGAAGTTAACATGCATGTTGGAACTAATGTAATAAAGGCACAGAAATAGTGATAAGGTTTTAAGGAATAACATTAGTTTGTTTTTCTTAAAATAGTGTATAAGCAAATATGGTTTTAAATTAAAGTGATGGCATTGCAAAGAAAATAAAAAGCTTCAAAATAATAAGGTAAAATCTGTAAAAGAAATTTATAAATGTAAAGGGACTTGAACCACTCCATATCCATGCATCCATGTTAGAGTTTAACTCTAAGATTCTATATCCCAGGATTTAGTCAACCACTTGAATTTCAGAAGTATTGTCAAAATAAAATACAGTCTGAGTTCCCCTCAGTCCACTGTAGTTCTACTCAGACACAAAAAACGATGGTGACCTAGCACCTCTTGTATTATCCTGGATAGAGCTGGAGCCCATTCTACTAAGTGAAATATCACAAGAATGGAAAAACAAGCAGCACATATACTCACCATCAAATTGCTATTAACTGATCAACAGTTAAGTGCACATATAGCAATAACATTCATTGAGTATCGGGCAGATGGGAGGGAGCAGGAGGGATTGGGTGTGGTGTGCACTGTCTGGGGGAGGGACACACTTGAAGCTGTGACTCAGGTGGGGCAAAGGCAATATATGTAACATAAACATTTGTACCCCTGTAATATGCTGAAATAAAAAAATAAAATGCAGATTAAATGAGCCAAATTCAAATAAGACTGATTAATAAAACAGAATTCCTGCTTATTAGTCTAATGGTAGATCATTAGATTTAAGCTATATACCTCTACACTGCTGGGTTTTAGTATGTTTACTGAGGAAAACAAGAGAGAGTTTGATAATAACTTGAATATTCATTGTTTTTTACTATGTGCTTCTTAACCTTAAATCTGAACATAGAAATTAGTTTTTGGATTAGTTTTAATGTACAAACTTAATAGATCACTAGATATTTATATGCATTTAAAATAGGTAGAAAAATATAACAAAGTGACACAAGTTTTTATGAAAAATTATACCGGAAGTGATACATTTAGGTAAAAACATGTTTAAAGTGCCTGCTACCTATATAGCCTTTCTTAGCCACTAAAATCCTCAGCAATGTAGTCCCATGTTAGACTATTAAAGCATATCACTTTTGCAATATAAAGTTAACTTTCTCCTAGGTATTAGTTAGGGCATATAATTTACAACTTAAGTTGTATCTAGTACTTACAAAAAGTTCAGTTATTAATAAAACAAAAACTGCCTGATATTAGTGATACCAAGGCTGCTGCTTCATGTAGATCTTGGACAAATATAAATTAAGTAAAAGATCTTTTGTCATCAGAGGTTAAGAAGTTTTTATCCACCATTGCTTTCCAAAAACATTTCAGGCGACACACATCAAGATGCCTTAAAGTGGCTGGGCACGGTGGCTCAAGCCTGTAATCCTAGCTCTCTGGGAGGCCGAGGTGGGCGGATCATTTGAGCTCAGGAGTTCGAGACCAGCCTGAGCAAGAGCGAGACCCCATCTCTACTATAAATAGAAAGAAATCAATTGGCCAACTAATATATATAGAAAAAATTAGCCGGGCATGGTGGCACATGCCTGTAGTCCCAGCTACTTGGGAGGCTGAGGCAGCAGGATTGCTTGAGCCCAGGAGATTGAGGTTGCTGTGAGCTAGGCTGACGCCACGGCACTCACTCTAGCCTGGGCAATAAAGTGAGACTCTGTCTCAAA